>JAPPVO010000029.1:80915161-80974944 GCA_030407325.1 Camellia japonica
CAGCAGTTTACATCACATTAACATCTAGCCACGTGGTAAGCATGCTGTCATGTTAACATTCACACTCATGTGAGATGCTAAAACATAAAACACTTACAGTGTACTCCAAGCCAAAACAATAAACATGTTAGCAATCATACATGATCCAAGTCCATGTTAAGTGGCTAATGCAACGCATACAGAATGTCACTAGAATAGGCTCGGCTAATCCTAGGACGACATATGAGATGCAACAAGTAGCACGTATTTAAGTTAGATTTGGAATACTATGTTGTTAGCATGATGCGTCGAGCCCGGTGCATGCAATACTGATGAATGATGCACGCATGCATAGCATAAGGTATGCTAAATTAAACATGTCCTAATACTAACCATCAAAGCAGGTAAGTAAAAGGGAGAAAGAAGTGGGGGTTGGAGGGCATGCACACACGCACCCACACTTATTACAAATACGTCCTCACTCGGAGGGACAAAAAGAATAATACAGATTTAACTAACCTACAGGCTAATTAAATATTACAGACCAATTAAACTAGTTAAGCAAATCAACTAATCTAATAAAACAGTAAACAGCCTCGGGAAGAGGGCTCAATGCAATGCGTGCTCGGCTCCGCTCGGAAGTCCACTGCCATGCGCAAGTTGCCTCTGTCCACACTGTTTTCCTTCTCTGATCATTGAAAAATTCCCAAGGTGCACTCTATGAACCCTGTGGGACACCACCGGCCAAAGGAAATGGTCACCGGCCACTGGAAATGATCACCGGCCATCAAATTTTGGTCAGTCGGCACTAAAGATGGCCGGCCAGCCAAACCTTCCTACAGAATCCTGTTTTGACAGCAGCAGAGGGCAAAACAAGGCATAGCAATGCATTTCAAGCAAATGTGTGCACCAACACATCCCTTATCATGTTTATGACTCAAAGGGACATGGTTCTCAGTTCTCGGACCACCAATCACGCATTTCCATGCGTGATGGCCCAAAGAACCAAGTTATGCACTTTGATTTCAAAATGAAATGCACATAAACAAGCGAGGAGCTCAACCTCTATCATGCTCAATTCAAGAGGCTAAGCATACATGTCAATGCAATGCATCCTAGGCATATTAACTAAGTATGCAACATGGGCATGCAATGCACAATGCATACTAGGCATACAACCTATGCAAGCAAGCATGCAAGGCATGAGGCAATGCAAACCAACAAGTGTGCAAGATGCAATGTGGATTTTCAAGCATGCAACAACACATGGAGCAAACATGTTAAACAACCTAAACATGTAGCAACACACAAGTATGCAACAACACACAAGGTGAGCATGCAACAACATGCGAAATAATGGACTTAAACTAATTTGGGCAGCTCTATACTAAGCCCAAAACAGTGGCCAATTGCTAAGAAAATGAGGACCAAATAACATGCAAGCATGCATGCACACAAGGACCAACACTTAGGCATTGAAGAACAACTCTCAAGCACACTTAAGAGGATGAAAACATGGACAAATGACATGCATTATAGGCTCTGAAAATCAAGTCATGAAAGGTGCCAAACCAACTAGACAAGACAAACAAGGCATGCAAGCAAAGCCAAAATTCAAGGCAAGCCAAAGGTGTATTGAACTACACTTAGCAAAATCGAACATGGCATGAATTAAGCAACCAAAATCAGAGTTTTAGCATATTAAGACAAGGCCAATAACACATCTAGATGGCATCTAAATGGCTTAAACATGCAAGCATGCACAAGGGCCTAAACAAGGGGCGTAAGACAACAACCTTTTAACTCATTAAAGGGGCATCAAATGCAAGCATGCAAGCATGTCATGAGGACTGAAATGACATGTTAAATGGTTCCAAACCACTGGAATAATGCAAGTAATGCATGCTCATGGTTCATACACTTGAGGCTTACAAGCCAAGAATGCAAAGAGGCTAAACAAAGCATGGCAAGCATGGCTAAGACAACCTACATCAGACTTTAAGCATGGCAAAACAAGCCTAAAAGCTTCACAAAGCTTGGCCAAAACAAGCAAGCATGGTAATCTACATGCTAAGTACATGTTAAGGCAAATGATGGCATTACAAGACATGTATGCTAAACAAGCATGGTGTGTCTAAACCAACATAAAACAGTGCTATAGCATGGCAAAATAACACTAAATAGTAGCTAAGATATGGCCAACATGAACCTAAATAAGATGCTCACTCAAGAGGCTAAAATGGCCCTTTTCAAGGACAACAAGGAGATGGGGGTGACCCTCTCCTTCTTAGGACCTCAAGGCACCATCCTCACCACTGAAATCCCTCAAGATTTCAGTGGTGAGGAGGCCCAAACAAGGTGGTCCCGGAGCTCACCAAAATAGCACAAAAATAGGGCCTAACAAGGCTTATGAGGGGTCAAACAACCCCAAACAACAAAACACTCTTAAACAACTATTTAGAGCAGGAAAAAAACAAGACTTTTATATGTTATACACAAAGTCTAAAAACAGTTGCAAGATAGGTGAAAAAGCTATGCAAAAATGGGGAAAAAAGGGATAAGATTGTTACCCTTGTAGACCCTCTTCAAAAATGGAAGACCAGCAGCTTCCTTAGGTTCAAACCAGTCCAAAACCTCCAAGAACAAGCCCCTTATGCCTCAGCAACTAGGTATGGTGTAATGGTAGGTGTTTGTGTGTAAAACTAAGACTAAACACACACAAAACACTCAAGAGAGGGAGAGATATAGAGATAGAGTATGAACAAACCCTAACCCTAAAACTCAAAGCTCTGAAAAATTGTCCAACCCCAAATAAGAGAGAAGAGGCTCCCTCTTATAAACAATCCCTCTTGTAAAGCTTTCCAAACAAGCTAGTCAAGAGGGAGATCCCTCCATACACGTGTATGGAGGGGAGCAAAGTGTATGCCAGCTAGCACAGCTGGCATAACAATATCTGCAAAAGCAGATGAACAACGGTCGGCCAGCCAAAAATGCAATTTGACCAAAATAGATGGCCGGCCGGCCACAAATAGTGCCGGCCGGCCAAACATTTGGCCGGTGGCAACAAACCAGTGGCCGATGGCCTCAAGCCATGGCCGGTGATGTGTGGGGGTGGCCAACAAGCCATTCCCTGCCCCTCAAAGGCAAAACACAAGTGTTTGGTGCAAAACCAGACACAAAACAGTCGAGTCGAGAGATCCTGAGGCAGGGCGCGTGGCCGAGACCTCCGGGAACTCAAGACAAACACAAACATGGATGATCACCGAGTGTTCAAGCGGTGACGTCCAAGTCATGAGGACGGTCAAAAATGAGGTGTCTACAATGACGGGCACGTGGCCTTTGGCATGAGTCAGGGTTTCCTAAATTTCTCCAAAAACAAAATATTTAGGTGGTGACTTTGTATCTGGCAAAGCAGTCCAATTTTGGCATTATTTGATTTAAAATTGATTTTCCAAAAAGGTTTGTCGGATTTGGACTCTTTGGTGATTATCAGTTTTGCACTTGTGAGACTAGATTCAGAACCACAGGTAGAGTCCGAACTATGAGGCCTTCTTTTCAAACCCTTTCTGAAAGGCGGGGCGCGGAAAAAGGCAAGTCCACAAGCAGACAAGTCGAATTCTGGGTTTTCAAGAACTCTGTTTGAAGCTCAAACTCAACCCCCAAAGGCTCCAAAACTTGCAATTTGATACCAAAGCATGGAAAACATTACCTAGCATGAAAACATGGGTAATTCAAATTCGATTGACCAAAACTTATGGTTCATTTCCCAAATTTCCAAAACCATTTCAAATTCTTCAAAGCTCATGAAATCAAGCTACATATCTTCATGAATCATGCGTGCATGTAACTTATTGACTCAAATCCCATTTCAAATGGTACAAATAATGTTCATACTCATGGAGCTTAACAAAACCATGCTTGCATGTATGATTTAGCACTCAATTTCTCATATTTAACTTGTTACATGGTTGATTATGCAATTTCATGGCAATACTCTACATGCATGGTCATATTGACTCCAAATTCATCATAATCAACTCAATTCTTGCTTTTAATTACATATTTACTCTGCATGCATGGTCATATTGACTCCAAATTCATCATAATCAACTCAATTCTTGCTCTTAATTACATATTTTGCTTGAATTCACTCAATTATGAATTTAAATTCATGAAGTTGAGTTCAATTACTCACCTAGAGGCTCCAATCCTCACAAATGTAGTTAAATCTTGTATCAATTCCCTTAGTCTTCTAATTTCTTAGCAAAGTCTTCAATTTTGGCCTCTTTCTCTCTCTAAACCGTGCACTCTCTCTCTCTTTAGTGTATTCTCAGCCAAAATGAGTTCAAAGGAAGGAACTTGAGTGTATATAAGCCTATTTATAGGCTTGCCTAACCCAATTGATTAAGGCTAAGTAATGGTGCTCTAATTCAATCATATTGAATCTAATTATTTTGATCCGAATCAATTTTTAATTAAATTTCACCATAGGTTCTAAAAATTATGCTAAGCACAAAAATACAGTTAATTTCACTTTCTGACCCCTCTACGACCTTCAATTTAAATTCTATAGTAGAAAATTAAACAGATTTTTCTACGGTGAATAGATAGGAATTCAAAACACACACATAATCATATAAGTAGCACTCAAAATCATATTAAGCACATAACCACAATCATAATTAAGATTAATTAACATAAACGGGACAAGGTTATCACAGAGAGAGAGAGGAAAACCCAAAGTTGTCAAAAACCACCTTTGCTCCGGTTAAAACGAAACTCAAGTCGAGCTCTAACTTTTTAACAAAGGCACAGGGGTGAAAAGATCGACGGATCTAGGTGTATTTGAGGGAAATAGGCAAGTTTTAGAGAGAAGATGAGAGAAAATTGGGTTCTGAAATGTTTAGAGAGAGAGAGATGAAAAAAGTGACTTAAAATGGGCTGTTTACGAACTTATATACGCATAGTTCACTTAGGCGCAAGATGTGTCGCTCGAGCGACCAAACACAATAAGTTTTACCACTCGAGCGCAAGAAGCTTCGCTCAAACACAAAATACAAACTCCCAGTAGTTTTGCAGACAAGGGTCATCGCTCGAGCGAAGAATACAAACTCCCAGTATTTTTGCAGACTTTGTAAAAAGATTGGATGTTCACAAAGACTGCTCGAGCGAAAGAACAAAATATGAGTAACCAAAGTTTGAAAAAAACAAGCTACCAACCTGTTC
This sequence comes from Camellia japonica, assembly GCA_030407325.1. Lineage (NCBI taxonomy): Eukaryota > Viridiplantae > Streptophyta > Magnoliopsida > Ericales > Theaceae > Camellia > Camellia japonica. Next base: position 80,920,367 of record JAPPVO010000029.1, read on the forward strand.
CAAACTCAATCAACACAACCCAATAGCCCAACTCAAGGATAAATAATGGGAAACAGGCAAGAACAACTATATAAGGAAAGAAAACTTGAATCCAATAGTCAAATGGGTCGGGTTTAAACTAGAAACGCTATAACCACCCCCCCCCTTAAGGAATTTTGTCCCCGAAATTTAAACTAGACATAAAAACCAAGGTTTAAACCAATTAAAACAATGGTAGCAAATTATAGCCAACGTCATGACCCATCCACCGGTCATCTTCTCCTATCAACATAATAAACAAATTTCCAATACTAAATATACAATTCTCGTTTACAAAACATATACAATGTTTATATTTCATTAACATAACAAGGTTTTCAATACATGCTCAAACATTAACAAATAGGTCCAAGTATTTCCCCCTCACGCTCCCAAGTGGCCTTTTTAACCCCGTGGTGTTGCCACAATACTTTTACCAAAGAAATCATCTTGCCTCGCAAGACTTGGTCTCGAGTATCTAAAACTCTAACCGGTCTCTCCTCATACAAGGCATCATCGTCAACCTCTAACTCAGTCCAATCCAACAAGTGTGATGGATATGGCTCATACTTCCGAAGCATACAAATATGGAACGCGTCATGTACCCCAAAAAGTTGTGGCGGTAAGGCCAAACAATAAGCTACCTTCCCAATCCACTCTAGGATCTCAAAAGGCCAATAAACCTAAGAGACAACTTCCCACTCTTCCCAAACCTCATCAAATCCCGTCTAGGTGATATCTTCAAGAAGACATGATTCTCTACCTCAAAGGACAACGGTCTCCTCCTATGGTCGGCATAGCTCTTCTGATGACTCTGAGTTGTAACTAACCTCTTATGGATAAGTGCAATCTTCTCCATCATTTCCTGGACTAACTCTGGACTCAACATTGGTGCATCACTCACCTCGGCCCAACACACAGGGGATCTACACGGTCGACCATACAAGGCCTCAAACAGTGCCATACCAATACTCAATTGAAAGCTGTTGTTATAGGCAAACTCCACTAAGGGCAAGTGTCTCTCCCATGACCCCTTCAAGTCAAGGACACAACCTCAAAACATATCCTCAAGGATCTGAATAGTGCGCTCAAACTGCTCGTCAGTTTGAGGATGATAGGCAATACTAAAAGTCAACCTAGTGCCCAAGGCATTCTGCAGGCTCTGCCACAATCGAGCCATAAAACGCAGATCTTTATCCAAGACAATAGTCATAGGGACCCCATGAAGTTGAACAATGTCCCTAATGTAAAGGTCGGCTAGAAAGTCTACCGAGTCATTTGTGCACATAGGTACAAGTGCGCTGACTTGGTCAATCAGTCAACTACCACCTAAATGGCGTCATTACCCCATTGAGTCCTTGGAAGACCCACAACAAAATCCATCGTGACATGTTCCCACTTCCACTCGGCTATAGGCAAGGGTTACAACAAACCAGCTAGCCTCTGATGCTCGGCCTTCACTTGTTGACAAGTGAGGTACTTCGACACAAACATGGCTATATCCTTTTTCACCCCTTCTACCAAAACTGACAACTAAGATCGTGATACATCTTTGTGTCTCCTGGATGCATTGCAAGGCGTGAATGGTTAAACTCTCAGAGTACTTCCTCTCGACAAGACTCTGGCATGAAAAGATGATCAAGGTATCTAACCCTCGAGTCAGAATACACATTCAAGCCCTTCTCTACCTTTCCATTGGAGATCTTCTCCCAGAGGGATTCTATCTCAAGGTCACCCCTCTGCACTTCTATAACTCGACTCACAAGTGCTGGTTGTGCAACTACCAAAAACAAAGCTGTAGACTCAACGGACTCGCCAAGATACAAGTCAAACTCACCAATAGCACCCAACATCTCCCATTCTCGTATGGCAATACAAGCTACACTGCTAATGGCTTTCCTACTTAAAGCGTCGACCACTACATTGGCCTTTCCCGAATGATAGTACAACTCAAAATCATAGTCTTCATAAACTCCATCTACCTCCTCTGCCTCAAATTCAGATATTTCTGTGAAAACAAGTACTCAGACTCTTGTGATCAGAAAACACCTCAAACTTCTCACCATAAAGGTAATGCCTCCAAATTTTCAAGGCAAAGATCACAGTGTTAATTCTAAATCATGGGTAGGATAGTTCCTCTCATGGTATTTACAGAGCTCCAATTAGAAACAACAGTGATCAAGTGCTCTTCTAAGAGAACTTCTAGAAACCCGTAGACCCAAACAATATCTTAGGAATTAAATCTCATACCCATATAATCATATAAGCATGTTATCACATAAGCATACCATACATACAAATGTCTTTGGCAAGCGAGGCAAACCCATTGTGGTAATAACCACTTCCTACGTACCCAAAGTATTCAAACTCGGTACGCTCTGATACCAAGTTGTAATGCCCCGAAATAAATACAATAATCCATCCACAATATCAATAAATGACAACAACGATAAAGTAATTATCTTCCATTAAATTCAATTGAGTCAACAATATCAATAAATGACAACAACGATAAAAAAAAAACATATACGGTATACATTCATAATGCCTAGCCCTGAATCTATAGCATATGTTGCGAATAAGAGAAAAGAATGAAGGTTAAATAGGTAAGAAATGCCCTAAGGGCTTACAGTTTTCCAAGACGATGCTTGGTTATAAGAAAAGTGAACTTAAGTCCAATACAGTTAAAACCCTTGGTTTGTGCAAAATAAATACAATGAATACACAAAAGAAGCTCTTCCTCCAAGTCCTCCTAAGCTATTGCCTTGGCGGAGGCATATTGTACGGGAAAGAAATATACCTTCTCGTATAACCCTGTTGACCAAGTCTGCGCTCCTCCGTACGACGTCGTTAAAAACCTGAAAATACACACGTGAGCTAGCCGGCGGGTGTGTGCCGGAAACCTCTCCGATGCCTAAGTCAGTAAGCAAGACAAATAGGCAAAAGCTCTGTGTAATCAGGGAACAAAAGTTGCATTACCTCTCCAAAGGTGATATTGGTGAGCTTATATAGGTTTCGCGTGGCACAATCCTGGTAGGACTCTCACTCCTCCATTTGCAGAGTCCTTCTAGGATTACTCCTCCTTACGTAGAGTCCTTCTAGGATTCATACTCCTAGAAGATAATGCTTATCCTCTAACACCCTCCTCACTGCTTAAGCCAAGTGAGATGGCTGTACTTCGGCCGAACTCCTTTATGGCCGAAGTAACCCCTAGTTCGGTCCTAACTCCTTCTCTTACCTCGGCTTTCCTATGCTAGGACCGAGCTTATCCATAAGAGAAACGCGCCGAACTATCTTCAGAACAAGTCCTCTCCAGGACTTAACATACCTCGGTCCCACATGTTCCGACCGAACTAACAACTTGAGACCGGACTAGCATGCAAGGCCGATATAACCTCAAAACTGGTCTATGCCCTCGAAGTACCTGGACCGGCCTAACCTTAGCCCATTCTCAGACCGGACTAACTTCCAAGCTGTTCATGAGACCGAAGTAACATGAATGGCCACTTCATTCGGCCCATTTCGGCTGTGGCCCACTACGGCCCAATGCCTAGCTCGGCCCAATTTATCCATATAAATTACCCTCTCAATTGCCCCTTAATTCCATCTGCACAGCATGATAGGGATTACCCGTAATCAAACCGACCTGCCCATACAGCCGAGCTAGAATTTGCAAACCTTTGCAACCGAACTACAAACCCAGTAGCTTCTCCAGCCGAGCTAAAAGCCATTTAGCTTATCCGGCCGAGCTAACTTTAAGCCGAGCTGAGAATGTCCGGTCAAACGTCTCTTCAGTTGCAGAAACTGAAACGCTTGTCCTTCCCATGACACGTGGCATGCTCTGGTTTGTCCTCCACAGCTGTACAGCCGCCCTCGTACTCCGAAAAAATTGAATAGTTCCCGCCTTTTTGTCTTTTACACAACACATTCCTCATTTTTGCCCAATTCTCTTGTTCTATTGCCCTTCTTCCTTGTATCTCAAGAACTCGTGCCCTCCATTGCTGTTGCTACCTCTGCCTCCAGCTTCTCTCCTTTCCTGGTAAGTATTTATCAAATCTGCTTCTCTTTTCACTGTTTCTGCTTTCATTGTTCCTTTTATTGAATCCCTAGCAAACTGTTTATGTTGTTGTTTTTTCCCTTTAGAAACACTTTTTATGCTAAGCCTGCACTTTCTGAAAAAATTCATCACAAGAACACAATGAATGCCATGAAGCAACCTGTAAAACGTAGTTTTGATCTTTGCACATGCCCCAACCGGACTAGAACAATGTTTGCGATGTATGTACAGATATAGGAGAATTGAAACCGAACTAGTACTTGCGCACATCAAAGTAGTTTCAATAGGTCACTAATCGATCCATAATAGCCGAAACAAAACCCACCGAACTAGAAACCGTAGTACTTGACCGAGCTGAAACTCCAGGGGCCAAGCCAGCATTCAGAGTTCCCAAACCGAACTCAGAAAGCTGCCCCTTGACGTTCAGCCGGAATGACGAAACCAAATAGTAAAACCGAGCTAACCGAATGCCCTGTCAAACCGAGATAACATGATCCTTTGCAAACCGATGTGAATAACATAGCACCCTGTAGAGCCGAAATAAGTTTGGCCTTTTCTTGCTTTGTTTCTGTAGCACGGTCCTCGATCTGTGCTTAACAGCTTGTCTTTTCACTTTGCAGACTTAGGTTGCCCAGATACCTCCGTGCACTCAACCGAGCTACCGAGCACCCTCTTACACCGAGATAAATTATTTAACTTATACAATAAAATGGGGAAGTATAGATGTCTTGTAGAAACCCCAGGGGGCCTAGCCGAATTCAGGAAGGACTACCAAATCCCAGCCGATGTAAACCTGGTCCTAGCCGAACAAGGAGTAGACCCCTGGGATGAAGAAGGCTTCGTACCATTCACCCTCCAGTCAATAATCGAGACCGGACTCAGGTTCCCCGTTCAGCCCCTTATATGCGAATTTCTTAGGCAGACTAGACTTTGCCCAACCCAACTATCCACCAACACATACCGAATAATAATGGGCATAGATGCTCTGAACCAACAAACCGGTCTGAACCTAGGTCTGGCCGAGATACTACATCAGTACTCAATAGGATCCAAAAACCAAGGCTGGTGCTACTATTTGAGAGTGCGCCGAGGTAGAGAAAAGATAATAAAACATACACCGGATAAGGACTTGAACGATGACGACTTCTTTTGGGTTTCTGGAAATTTCGAAGACTTCCAGGCCCGAATCCCAGGCCGAAGAATAAATTGGAAGAAAGGAGAGCCCGGTATTCATACTTCGGTTGCATTTCTTGATTTTGTTGATTTCGGTTCCCATTCTATAACCGAACTTACACTTGTTCTATTTCTTGCAGATTCAGCTTTCCTCCACTCCCAGTACGGCTACCCCAACTTAGGTGTTCTCCGTGCCGCACTTCGGGTTCGAGAAAGAAGCTGGGCTAAACTCCTCGACTTCCAACCGACCTACCGCTACTCCGGTCGCCGAAAATCAAAGGTGACTGATTTCCTCCTTGAAGACCCACCAGAACCGGACCCAACCCTGCCAGAAATTGTGCTCGTGCCCCTAACAGCCGAACAAGAGATGGCGAAGAAGAACCGGATGAAAGCCATGCTTACCGCAACCACCAGGGCCGAAGTGCCACCATCCCACCAAACTACTGAAGCCGTGGTCGCTCTTCCATCCCAACAGCCATCATCCTCGCGCCGAGCTAAGCGCGCCCGGACCACCGAGACCGAGCTGCGTTTGGTTGATGAGGACGACACCATCATTCCGCCGAACCCCGAACCCAACTTGCAACCGGAGTCATCTGACCGAGCTGTGCCTACCAACAAATGGGTTCCTCCCCTCGTGTTCAACGACCGAGATATCCTCGACAGTGACTCGGTTGTCGCTGAGGAGGATCACCTGCTGGCCTTTAACTTGGCCAGGGGTGTTTGCCTACCGAAAGACATGGAACACCACAGCAAACGCCTCAACACCGAGCTGAAGTCCCTTCGGTCTGCCACCAAATCCATGATATTGGTAAGTATCACTGTTCTCTTTTGTTTTTTTCCAACTTTGAGCACGGCTAAGACAGAACTCATTATACTTTCGCAGGCTATTCAGAAGAGCACAATAGCTCACAAGCAAGTAATGGAGCTTCGCAAAACAACAAGGCACGCAATAAAGGATGCCGAAGCCAGGACGGCCGAGCTGGCACTGTCGAAGCAAAGGTCGGCCGAACTAGAGGCCGAGGTAGCGCGCCTGACCGGACTGGTTGCCTCGGCTGATAGTGACAAACAGCGGGCCGTGACCGAGACGAAAGATAAATATTTGTGGGAAATGGCGCATCTGGAGAGTAAAAAGGACGCCGAAATAGCGGAGTGGAAGAAGAAGGCTGAGGACGCTTCTAAAGAAGGTTTCAAAGAAGCCGAAGCCGGCTATTCCCAACAATGCGAAGCAGCCAAAGACTTGTTCTTCAAGTGTGGCTGGAGAAGTGCAGTGGAGAAGATCGGTTGTGGACCTGAAACCGAGGTCTACAACTCTCCCGAGTACTTTATTCCGGCTTCACTGCAAGACTACGCTGCCGATATCCAGAAGCAATTTCTGGGGTCATCTGATGACGAAGAAGACGATGAGGACGAGTCAACGGATACTCCGGCCGTCAATGATCGTCCGAACGAGCAAACAGTCCGGTCGGAGTCGGTTGTTGAGGGTCTCACTGAAGCGCAGTCAACTGGAGCCGATGTGCTTGCTTCAACGGACTCCCAACTCAGACCGTCCCCCCACCAACACCGGACTCCGTACGGATGCTGTTGACGACTTTGACGCCGAATTTGAAGATCTCCTTCGTTGATTGTCTTTTTCCTTTGATTCCTTTTGAACCTCTTGTAACCGGGCTGAAGCCCCCCCAATTTGTACTTCTCTGTTGTTTGAATGAAAAATTTTCCTTCAATCTCTTATTCCGGTTTTGTATGTATGCCTGTACTTGTTATGCATTTTTCCATGAACTCATCTGTACTGTGATCTCGGTTAGCTATCTAACTTACTAGCCAACCACTCTTCAGCCGATATAGCTCACTTCGGCTGAAGAGTACAAAGTGTTGGTTTAATCCGGCCAACCACTCTTCAGCCGATATAGCTTACTTCGGCTGAAGAGTACAAAGTGTTGGTTTAATCCAACCAACCACTCTTCAGCCGATATAGCTTACTTCGGCTGAAGAATACAAAGTGTTGGTTCCAGCCAGCCAAACTCTTCAGCCGATATAGCTTACTTCGGCTGAAGAGTACAAAGTGTTGGTTTAATCCAGCCAACCTCTAAGTTGGTTTTTCCAGCCAACTTAGAATCAAATGTTTGGTTTTTTTCAACCAAACGTCCTGCAGCCTGGATCCTTATCCAGGGCTTAGGAAGGGTGTTGGTTTAATCCAGCCAACCTCTAAGTTGGTTTTTCCAGCCAACTTAGAATCAAATGTTTGGTTTTTTTCGACCAAACGTCCTGCAGCCTGGATCCTTATCCGGGCTTAGGAAGGGTGTTGGTTTAATCCAGCCAACCTCTAAGTTGGTTTTTCCAGCCAACTTAGAATCAAATGTTTGGTTTTTTTTCGACCAAACGTCCTGCAGCCTGGATCCTTATCCGGGGCTTAGGAAGGGTGTTGGTTTAATCCGGCCAACTATGTTTACAATGCTACTAACTTACTAAGGCTATTGTCTACTGAAAACAATTATACTGAAAAAGAATCGAATTGTTTTATTGAGGAAGTAAAAAATTACACATACTTAAAAAGGAAAAAGCTAGAAATAAAACAACTTGAGATTTGCCGTATTCCATGGTCTGGGAATTCTTTTGCCGTCCTCATCTTCCAAGTGGTATGCCCCTTTGCCTGCTAATCCGACCACTTTGTAAGGTCCTTCCCAATTAGGTCCTAACTTGCCATCTCCTGGAACTAAGGTGTTCCCCATTACCTTGCGCAGTACCCAATCTCCGATCTTGAATTGCCTTGGATGCACTGTTTTGTTATACTTTCTAGACAACTCTTGTTGGTAGGAGGCGATGTGAACCAATGCTCTGTCTCTTCTTTCTTCTGCAAGGTCAAGCTCTAATGCTATGGCTTCGCCATTTAAGTCTGGATCAAAGTTTTCGCTTCGGATTGTGGGGAGGCCAACTTCTAATGGGATGACTGCCTCCATGCCGTAAGCTAAGGAGAATGGTGTTTCTCCTGTTGACCGTCGCGGCGTGGTACGGTAAGCCCATAAAACATGAGGGAGCTCTTCTGCCCACTTGCCTTTTGCTCTTTCTAACCTTTTCTTCAATCCGTCCAAGACGACTTTGTTTGAGGCCTCTGCTTGACCATTTGCTTGGGGATATGCCGGTGTAGAATTGTAGAACTCTATCTTGTACTCTTCACAAAAGCCTCTGAAAATCCTACCATCGAATTGAGTGCCGTTGTCTGAGATCAGTGCCTTTGGTATGCCAAATCGAGTGATGATATTCTGCCAGACAAACTTCTTCACATCTTTTTCCTTGATTGACGCCAAGGCTTCTGCTTCTACCCACTTTGTGAAGTAGTCGGTTGCGGCAAGAAAAACTTCCTGTTGCCTGGAGCTGTTGGAAGTGGGCCTACTATGTCCAACCCCCATATTGCGAAAGGCCATGGACTGGTTAATGGTAGTAGTTCTCTGGCAGGTTGGTGTATTTGGTGCGCAAACTTCTGACACTTTTCGCATTTTTTGACATACTTCTCTGAATCTGCTTGCATGTATGGCCACCAGTATCCTTGTGAGATTGCTCTATACGCTAATGATCTTCCTCCTTGATGGCTGCCACAAACACCCTCGTGTATTTCAAACAGGAATGCTTCCACTTTGCTGGGGTGAACACACTTCAAGTAAGGTCCTGAGAACGACCTTTTTGTATAATGCCAAGGATGAGAGACATTGGATCTGAGGAGCTTGGATCGGTCCAGCCCATTCACCTAGATCAACCGCTTCATCAAAACTAAACAATTGGTTCAGGAGTAACATTTCGAAAATAAATAACTTGTTCGGAAATAGTGTTCTGAATTTTTTTTTATTTTTTCGACATTTAACTTTTGAATGAATTTATTTAATGTCCATAATAGTAATTTTACTTAAAAATAAAATTATAATAAAAATAATTTTTATTAAATGTGTGTAAAGAGAAGATTAGGAATGTGCAAATAGAAGCTCCGGTTTTAGGAGAGTGATGGGGCTATTTGGCAAGTTGGGTTTGGGCTGCTTCGTGTTTTTTTTTTTTTTTCATTCTCTCTCTCTCTCTCTCTTTCTCTTTCTCTAAAATTTATTAAAATAATTAATAAGATAAAATGTTAAATTAATTATTTCACTTTTTTTTTTAATAAATATCACATATAACTACAAAAATACTTAATCATCTTCCTAAGGCCAAATTTGGCAAGTTGTCAAAAAGTCAAAAGGTTAAAAAGTTATTCAAAAAGTTAAAAAGTTATCACTATTCACCAAAAGTCAAAAATTACGGCTGCACAACTCTCAATCCTAATTTTCTCCTACACACTAATTTATACAATTTTTTAATACACATTTTTCTATAAAAAGTCAAAAAGTTAATCGAAACATCTATATTTTTTTTTTTAATTTTTTAGTCCAAAAAGATAAAAAATACATTTATTTAGGACACCCCAAACAACCCCTATAAAAATTTTAATCTATTAAAATAACAACTTTTTAAACACCCATAATGAAGCGTGTGTGTGTGTTTTATAGATTAAAGGCTGCTATTGTGCCTTATGGCATAGTAGTCTTGCTGTGAGGTTCAGTAGAGGCATTTTTTTATTGTATTTTGATAATCTGAACCGTTCATATTGTAAGGTTTATTGAGTATATCATTCATACAAAAATTCAAGTTAATCGGACACCTGCAACCCCATGATCAAATCCTAATTGTTTTAAAAAAACTTTTAAAATCATGTTAATCGTTTATTTTTTGAAAAACAAATATACTCTTATAGTGAGGCTACAACTGTCCAATTTACTTGATTTTTTGCATGAATGATCTATTCGATGAATTTTACAATATGATTGGTTCGGATCATCGAAAAAGATTCGAGACACGCCCCAATAGGCCTCACAGTAGCCTACTTTAAGGCACAACAGAACCCAACTCCGTGTTTTGTTGGTTGTGGTCTACAACGGTAGCTCTAGGAGACGAATAAATGATATATGAACCTAGAATTCTCAATAATCATCCTTCTAATTAAAGTTCGGCCCTAATGTCCAAGTTTGACCCAGCCTGTTGAATTTTGAGTTTTTTTTTTTTAAAATATTTTACAAAAAAAAAAAAATTAGAGAATTAATCCACTTTTTAAATTATTTAAAAAACTAATCTGATTTTTGAAATCGCATAATGCGATTTTAAAATTGAAATTACATTTTCAACAATTTCACTTGAAATCGTATATTGAAAATACAATTTATGATGACATGGATTTCACTTTTTGAAATTATATTTTTAACATGCGATTTCAATGTGAAATTACATGTTAAAAATGTAATTTCAATTTCAAAATCACATTTTTAAAATGCGATTTCAAAAATTAAGTTAATTTTCTAAATAATTTGAAAAATGAATCAATTCTTTAAATTGTTTTTTTTTTAGAATATTAAATAATTAAAAAACTCGTTGAATTTTTACCCGACTTACCCGACTTAAGCATGTACCTAATGTTGCAGCCTTGAACAAGGCCTCGTTTAAAGTCTTTTGACTAATTTGTTAAAATAGTAAAAAGTTAAAATATTTAATTAAATTATTTTTTATTTTTTTATATGTCTTTATTAAAAAGTCAAAATTTTATTTTTTTGTTGTTTTATTAAAAAGTCAAAAATAATAATTCAAATAGTCTTAGAGGGTAATTTATATGAAAATCGGGCCGAGCTGGGTAATGGCCGTTGTGAGCCACATTACAAAGGGCTGAGTAAAAAGGCCTTGGAGATAGACTGGTCCTAGAAGGCCTTAGAGTTAGTCCAGCCCAAAAGGGACTTAAAGTTACTCCGGTCCAGGAGAAGCTTGAATCTAGTCCGGTCCCAAAGCCTTAAAGTTAGACCGGTCCCAGAGAACCTATTGTTACCTCGGTCCAGAAGAGTACTGCGAATAACTCGGTCGCCAAGTAGCCACACTCAGAGTTAGTCCGGTCGCAGCGTAACATAGCTAGCTCGGTCAAGCCTAGCTAATTATTTTGAGAACTGAAGTAAGAGCAGTGAAAGGAAGAACCAAACTAAGTGTAGTTCGGTCTAATCTGCAGCCTAGCATAGCCATGCTTACTTCGGTCATATTGGAGTTCGGCCATGAAAAAACCATCTCACTTGGTTTAAGCAGTGAGGGGGGTGTTGAAAGATAAGTATTATCTTTCAAGAGTGTGAATCCAAGGAGGACTCTTCATTGAGGAGTAAGAGTCCTACTAGGATTATGTCACATAGAACCTATAAAAGCTCACAACATCACCTATGGAGAGGTAACACAACTTTGATTCCCGAATACACAGAGTTTTTGTCTACTTGTCTATTTTGTTGACTTAGGCATCGGAGAGGTTTCCGGCACACACCCGCCGGCTAGCTCACGTTTGTGTTTTCAGGGAGTAAAACGACGATGTTCGGAGGAGTGCAGACTTGATCAACAGGATTATACGAGAAGGTTTATTTCTTTCCCGTACAATTGGCGCCGTCTGTGGGAATATCAGAGTAGAACAAAACCTCTTGATCAAGTTTACCTTGCGAGTAAGAATCAATGGCGCACAACGAAGATTTGCCGCAGTCCGCCATCGACGGACAAACTCCAGAAGGAGGTGGGAGGCGTGAAGATTTGCCTCCTATCCCTCCCATGGCGGATTTGGAGCCCCAACGGCAGAACCCCATGAGGGATGCTAGGGGGAAGCGGAATAACAACCCCCGTCACTCTCGTTCACAAAGTCCTGACAGACAAAGGCGGAGGATCAACCCCCAAACTCTGGAGGATCTCGTGAAAGAACAGGACGAATTAATCAGGAAGATGGCGGCGGATATGGAGGCCATGAAACGCCAAATCAAGGGAAAAGGGGTGGCGACAGGAGAGGGGCGTAAAGGCAACACGCCCCCTCGCCACTCAGAAGATCACAGTAAGCATACCACGGAATCACAAACAGAGAGTAGAAACCTCAGAACGGGCGATACTCAATCCAGAACCTCCAGGACTCGTTTCTCTAGGTCTGAGAGAACGAGGACTGAGAGGTCATATACTGAGGGAAGCACCTATCGACCCTCGCGCACACACCAGACATCATCCAGGCAGACGGAGTTGCCAAGATCATCCGACTTACGGACCGTGCTAGAAGAAAGGGCACGATGGAAGGAGGATAATAGGGCGCGCGACCCTCGCAGGGTATCGGCCCTTCAGAGGTTGGCTCCTCGGACGCATGGAAGCGTCGAGGTTGGAATGCCATTACCACGGCCTGCCTACGAACCAACGGACAAAGCATTAGCGAGGCTGCAGACCTCACTGTTCGTCCTGGCAATTGAAAACGCGCCCCTACCTTCAAGCTTCCTTCAGCCCAAATTCACCACATACGAGGGGAAGACAGACCCATACATGCACCTAAGCCACTTCCGCCAAGTTATGGCGATATATCGACGCAACGAGGCTTTGATATGCATCCTCTTCCCGTCAAGCCTTGGCGACCTAGGCCTGACTTGGTTCGAAAAACTTCCAGAAGGCAGCATAGCCTCCTGGGCGCAACTAGCAGAGGCGTTCGTAACAAGGTTCAGAACGAACACCAAAACGCCGGTAGAGATCGACCAGCTTCTCTCAATTGACATGGGCGACAAGGAGACACTTAGATCCTACAATCGTCGCTACTGGGAGACCTTCAACCAGATTGGGGACTGCCCCACCAATCTCGCCATTGCACAGTACAAAAGAGGCCTTCTAGTCGGGAACAGACTAAGGGACTCGATCACCATGACACCGCCTCTCACCATGAAAGCCTTGATGGAAAGAGTGCATCAGCACATCAGGGTGGAGGAGGATGGCGCACGTGCCAAAACAAAATCTGGCACGACCGCAGTACCCGAGAAAAAGGCCTCAGCAAAGGTCAACGCGGTAGACCGTCCAAGCAGAAACGGACAAGGCAGACGAGACAACGGAGAGGACCAGGATAAAAGATGGTTGAGAGTCCGCACTGCCATAACCACGGTATTCAAGAAACCGATCTATCGGATTATAAGCGAAATACGCGATGAGCCTTTCGTCAGATGGCCAGCTAAGCTAGGAGAAGCTCAGAAAGACTATGACGAAAGATCACGATGCACCTTCCACAAGGAAAAGGGGCACCGCACTGAAAATTGCACACTATTGAAACAGCACCTGGAGGAGTTGGTGGCAGCAGGTCACCTGGATAAATACATTGAAGGAGGAACGCAACCAGCCTCCCAGGACCACAATAACCCCAACGGGATGCCAATCGACGCCCCACCTCAAGGCATAATTAATGTGATACGTGGAATCTTCGAACCTGAGCGTGTATGCGAGCTCAGAGGGTCAATCAAGAAGGCTGAGCACTTAAGGGAGGTACTAAGTGCACAACCTACCATCAAAAAAGGGAAGACAAAGACCACGAACATTATGTCTTTTTCAGATAGGGACTTGGCGAGGATATATTGTCCTCACAATGATGCCCTGGTTGTCACTCTTCGAGTCAAGGATTTTGACGTCAAGCGGATTTTGATTGACCAAGGTAGTTCATGTGAGATAATGTATTACGAAACATTCAAACAATTGAAGCTACAAGACAAAGACTTGGCACCTGCCGTGTCTCCCCTGATTGGATTCAACTCAATGCCAGAATGGCCAGTCGGCAAAATAATCCTACCAGTCAGAGCAGGAAGCGTGACAAAACAAGTGGAGTTCTGGGTGTTGAAAGTCCCTTCCACTTACAACATAATTTTGGGAAGAACATGGCTGCATGCCATGCGATCAGTAGCGTCATCCTACCATCAAGTAATGCGATTCCCTAACGATGCTGGAGTAATTGAAGAGGTCTTTGGAGACCAGATCATGTCCAAGCAATGCTTTGTCACTGTGAATAGCAGTCGCGCTGCCAAGGGATATGTTCATTCGGTGGAAGAACCTGAGAGTAATGAACTGTTCGCAGATGTTGGCAAAGCAGCCAATCAAAAAGCGGTGGAAGACTTGGTAGATGTTAGACTAGATGAAAAGAACCCGGATAAGTTCTTTTTGCTCGATTCGTCGTTGTCCAACACTGAGAGATTAGAAGTCTTGGAATTTTTGACCTCTAACATCGAAGTGTTCGCCTGGACACCATACGACATGCCAGGCATTGATCCTAACTTCATCTGTCACCAACTCAATGTCCACCCATCCGCCAGACCAATCATTCAGCGCACGCGCAGATCGGCACTCCACCACGCCGAGATAGTGGCAGAAGAAGTAGGGAACCTGCTGGAGGCAGGAGCAATCAGAGAGGTGCACTACCCCATATGGATTTCCAACACAGTCGTAGTACCAAAGAAGAATGAAAAATGGCGTGTTTGCGTCGACTACAAAACGGTTAACAAAGCATGCCCAAAGGACAGTGTAGACACCCCATTTTTGACCGACCTTAAGACTCAGACGTCACCGTTTGAGCGCTTGGTGATGTTGCATGTTGTGCTCGTTTAGAAATCTCAGAGACGCGACCGTGCGCCCTGCCTCCGGACTTCCGAATCCTCTTCTGTGCCTTGTCTCGGTTTGCAAACCAGACTCGATTTTCTCTGTTTTCATTCCTGAGGGAGGAGAGGTCCCGTAGACCATCTCTCAGTGGCCGTGGGCTACATTTTGTGGCCATAGGCCATTTTGCCCATTTCGGAGCCCGGTTCTCGGTTTTCGGAGCCGTCAGGCCGTGTGCCTCGGTTCGGGACCGCCCAACCATCTCCAATTTCTTCGGTTTTTGGCAAGTGCCTCTGTTTTATCATACCGAGGGACACTGGGGTTGTAGATACCCACTTCGTGGCCGAACACCACTTTCGGTGCTCACAGCCGATTTTCGGGCCCCGAACCTCGCGGTTTGGCCCCCGAGCATTCATTTTGCATTAGTTTTTGTTCAATTTTGGCAGGTACCTCTGTTTTAACACCAGGAAGATCACTGGCAGGTGCCTATGTTTTATCATACCGAGGGACACTGGGGTTTCAGATACCCACTTCGTGGCTGAATGCCACTTTCGGTGCTTCTAGCGGTTTTCGGGCCCCGAACCTCGCGGTTTGGCCCGAGCATTCATTTTACATTAGTTTTTGTTCAATTTTGGCAGGTACCTCTGTTTTAGCACCAGGAAGATCACTGGAGGGTGGAGGCCAGCAATTATCTCAGATGACCAGTTATGCTCTTCCGACGCCCGTTTTGCTCACTTCCGGGCTATGTTGAACACCCTAGGCCCATTTTCTTCAACCACAACCACATATTTGTGATGAGGGCACATGGGAGGACACCAAAAAGTGGTGGTCGGCCAGCAATTGTTTTTTTCATTTTTGAAGCCTCTCCTTCAAGTCCAATGTTGTGACTCCTGTTTCACAGTTGCCAAATTCCAACCTTGAAACCTTGTTCTACACACCTGGGAGGACACCAAGGTATGGTGGTCGGCCAGCAATTTTTGACTTCATTTTGGCCATGGCCGGCCGGCCAGGGTGAGTGGCTGGCCGACCAGTTGGGGTGGCCGGCGGCCACCTTCAAGAAAGGTACATGGCCGGCTGCTTTCTCCTTTTGAGCCATTTACAGCTGTCCTCCAGCTGTTTTTTCTAAATATCCTAGCCTCCGGGGGATATTTTGGGAGGAAAAGTTTGGGTGCATTTCCCTCCCCTTTTACACCCCCTTTTGGTCCATTTAAGGGGCTGAATAGCTCCTTTGTTAGGGTTAGAAACTTTCTTCTCAAGACTTCATCTTCCAAAACCTCCATCTTCATCCTCAAAAGCTCCAAAAAACCTTCAAGTCTCTAGCCCACTTGTTCATCAACCCTAAGCTTCACCATCACCACTTCCATTCCAGCAGCAAAGGAAGCTTTTTCAGAGGCTAAGGACCAACAAATTCAAGCCAAGAAGCAACAAAAGCTTGATCTTCAGGGGTAAGCCTCTAATTCCCTTTTTCTTGCACAATTTTGCTTCAAATCTTTACCCTACTTGCTCACTGATTTGGGCTCTGACCCCTACTGATTTTGTGCTTATTTTGAGCCCCTCTACAACATTGTAGAAGGGATCAACCTTGTTTGGTGCCTCTATCATGCTCTTCCTTCAATATCACCTCTTATGCCAATATTTTGCATGCTTTGTTTGGATTATGAGTGATCCATTTTCGAGCCTGATATAAACTGTGAGTAGGCCTATTTTGAGCCCCTCTTCAACATTGAAGAAGGGCTCAACCATGTTTGGCTTCTCTATCATGCACTTTCTTTGTAATTCTCCATATTTACCGTAAACTTGCAAGCTATTTTTAGCTTATATGCATTTATTTTTGGAGCATGCTATAAACTGAGATTGAGCTTATTTTGTGTCCCTCTACAACATTGTAGAAGGGACCAATCTTTTTGGGTGCCTCCATGAATGGCCTCTCTTTATACCTCTCTTTGGCCCCATTTTGCATGCTTTGTTAAGCTTATTTTGCTTCTATTTTGAGCCTTCATCAGGCTAGGAAAGAGCTTGTTTTGCCTTCTCATCATGTTTTGTTAAGGGTCTTAGGCCATTTGGTGCATGCTTTGGTACTTCATGTTTGTACCCTCCATATTTTCCGTTAAAATTGCATGCTTTGTTAGGCTTGCTTAGCTTCTGTTTTCAGCCTTCATCAGGCTTAGAAAGTGTCTTAAAATGACCCATTCTTCATATTTTGTTAAGGGTCCAAGACTGTTTGATGCATCCTTTTGGTATCTCATGTTGTAGCCTTTGTTGGCTTTATTTTGCATGCTATGATAAGCGTATCTACATACTGAATTGGGGGATGTCATCTCTTATAAATGTGCATATTTTTGGTCCCTCTTTAATTTTGTAGAACTGTTTTTTTCGGTTTGAGCATTGTATATACTACTTGCTTTGTAATCCCCCTCTTTTTTCCCATTTTTGCATGCTAATTTTACCATACTTGTGGTTATTGTTTAGCCTTGCTTTGTACTAAAAAAATGCTAGTTTAGGGGCTGCCTTGCTACTGTTTTACATGTCATGTGCCAATTATGCATGTTTAGTAGGGCTGTAGGCCATTTCGGGTGCATTACATCGCATTTCGGGCATCGGGTGTAATTTTGTCATAATTCGGGGGCTATTTGTGCATCATTTTAGCTGCTGAAATTGGCATTTCCATATGCCATATGTCACACATTCGCATGTCATTTCTGTGCCTTAGGGCCATGCCTCGGTTTGCGTGCCCGTGTGCACGCATTTCGGGGCACTTCATTTTGTCTCTCGGTAGCTTATGTGAGTGTGGCGAGGCCCTCTCATGTTGGTATAAGCCCAATTTGCATCATGTATGTCATTTCATGCTTTAATGCATCGCCTCGGTTTGCGCACTCGTGGGCACGCATTTCGAGGCACTTCGTTTTTATCCGACGGCCTCCCGTGTGAGAGTGGCTGAGGCCCTCTCATGTTGGTATAAGTCCATTCTGCATTCCGTATGCCATTTTCGCATCATTGCATTCCGTATGCCATTTTCTCGGTTTGCGTGCCCGCGGGCACGCACTTCGAGGCATTTCATTTTTAGCCTCATTACATATCATTTCCATATCATTTTACATTCTGTATGCATCGCCTCGGTTTGCGCGCCCGTGGGCACGCATTTCGAGGCACCTCTTTTTTTATCCGACGGCCTCCCGTGTGAGTGTGGCCGAGGCCCTCTCATGTTGGTGTAAGTCCAATTGCATTGTGTATGCCATCTTATGCTTAGAATCATTTCCTCGGTTTGCGCGCCCGTGGCACGCATTTCGAGGCATCTCATTTCATAGCATTGTGTATGTATTAGGATTGTATCTTAGTTGCATTTCATGCATATCATGCATATTGCATCGTGTTCGGGATAGAGTTAGCCCGGGCACGGGAAACGAGGCACGTTCGTACTCCGAGTGACGGAACGGGTCTCAATTCCCCAGTCACCGACACTCCGGATTACCCATGATGGAGTTAGGTTTTGTTGTAGCATTCATCTGCATTGCACCCTATATTGAGTTGTGCAATCCGACTCCTCGGCCATCATGCATCGATATGCGTGATTGGTGGCACGAGGATCGAGGCATGCATATATTTGTGAAATACATTGCTATGCCCTTTTCCTGCTCTCTGTTGCAGCAAGATAAGGAATCAGCAACTTTTCGGAGTCTGGCGCGCATTTCGAGAAACATTGCAAACAGAGGCTAAATTGGGCATCCCAGTGGATTTCGCGCAACGCAGTCCAGCATACATCATTCATCAGAAGCAAGGCAGCCCCTGGCTTGCATGCCAGTTTACAGCTTCTTAGTTTAATTTGTTAATTAATTAGAAATCTGTACATTTCGGACTGTATTATTCTTTTATTTCGGACTGTGTTATTTATTCGGACCCTCTGCACGAGGGCAAAACTGTAATAAGTGTGGGTGAGTGTGATGTATGTCTTCCAACCCCACGTCTTTCTTCCCTTTTATTTACCTGCTTATGATGGTTAGATTAGGGCATATTTCAATTAGCATACAGTATGACAGCATGTTTGCATCATTCATCTGTTTTGCACGCACCGGGCTCGGCGCATCATACAAACTGCATTTGTATTTCAATTCCAAATTGAGTACATGTTAGTTGTAGCATTTCACATGCCATGTTTAGAATAGCCGAGCCTGCTATAGTTGCATTTTTGCATGCGTTGCATTAGGCATTTCAACATATCTAGGATCATGCATTGATTTCTAATAAGTTTTCTGTTTTTGGCTTGGAGTACTCGGTGAGTTTTTATGCTTTAGCATCCTTGCATGCGTGTGAGTGTTGCCATGATAGCATGCTTGCCATGAGACTATGCTTATGTAATATAACTGCCTTGAATGCCTGTGGGTGGAGGTTGGGTTATTTGAATTGGGACAATTCATCAAATGTTTGTTTTAAGCCCACTAGATAGTGGCAAAATCATGTTTTCTAAACCCACCTGAGGGTGGCAAATCCGCGTCTTAGCCTACCTGCGGGTAGCACCAGCAAACCATTTTCAAACAAACAAACATGAAATGTTTTGTTCCAATTCAGACGACCCAGTCTATACTTGTTTGCTGCGAGCATCACATAGTAACCTAGGCTAATAATCGGAATAAGAGCATACAATGTTTTCAAAAACAGATATCATGGTTAGTAGAGGCCGGTCTTTGACCGGGCGAGCGGGGGTGCTCACGATGTGACCTTCCCCAATCGTACCCAAGTTCCCGAGCCAACTTTGGTGATGACGGACACGTGGCCTTTGGCACCGAGTCAGGGTTTCCTAAATTTTCCATTAAAAAAACATTTAGGTGGCGACTCTGTATCTGGCAAAGCAGTCCATGTTTGGCACTTCTTTCAAAAAATCTGTTTTCAAAACGATTTGCCGGATTTGGACTCTTTGGTTCAAGATTAAGAACCGTGACATTTGAGTCCTTGAACTGTAGTGACCCCAATATGAACAGAACGGGACTTAACCCTCCCGGGGCGTTCGGGGACGTCTACAGACAGCTTCCCCCTACCACGGATAGATCAACTGGTAGACCTAACAGCAGAACATAACTGACTTAGCTTTCTTGATGCGTACAGAGGCTACCATCAAATCGCCATGTACGAACCAGACCAGGAGGTCACGTCCTTTACAACTCCAAGAGGACTGTATTGCTACAAGGTCATGCCCTTTGGTCTAAAGAACGCAGGGGCAACATTCCAAAGAATGGTCACCAAGATGTTTGAGCCATTGTTAGGCAGAACAATGGAGGCTTACATCGACGACATGGTGGTCAAGAGTAAGGATAAGAATGACCATCTCAAGGACATAGGTGAGATGTTTGAGATCCTAAAGAAACACAAGTTGCGCCTCAATGCGTCTAAATGCGCATTCGGAGTAGGATCTCGCAAATTCCTGGGCTTTCTGGTGACCAACCAGGGTATAGAGGCAGACCCCTCCCAGATCAAAGCTATTCAGGATCTAGAGAGGCCTAACTCAGTAAAAGAAGTGCAGCATCTCACCGGCTTGACAGCTGCACTGAACCGATTCATTAGCCGGTCATCAGACAGACTACGACTATTTTTCCATGCTTTAAAGGCCAAATTTGAGTGGGACGAAGAATGCGACCGCGCTCTGGAAAACTTGAAAGAATACATGTCTTCTCCACCACTGCTTGTCACCCCAATACCTGGAGAAGAACTCTTCCTGTACCTGGCAGTCTCTCAGCACGCAATTAGCGTAGTGTTGGTCCGTGCGGAAGGAATCCAACATCTGCCCATTTTTTATGTCAGCAAGACATTGATGGGCGCCGAAACAAGATACTTGCCACTGGAAAAACTGGCCTTGGCCTTGATGATGGCCCCAAGGAAGTTGTCACACTACTTTCACGCCCACACCATAGTCGTCCTCACAGCTTTCCCATTAAAAGTTTTGTTTGAGAGGGCGAACTTTTCTGGGCGAATTTTGAAGTGGGCAGTAGAGTTGGGACAATTCGACATCAAGTTCCAGCCCAGAACCGCGATAAAGGCTCAAGCCTTGGCAGACTTCGTCGCTGAATTTACCCCAGGAAGTCATCATATTTGCCCAGTCGACCTGACTGACACAACCGAACTAGGGACGGAAGTTGACGCCGGAATAGCGCAACCCCTGGTACAGAATACTCAGTCAGACCCCAAGGCAGACCAGAATAAAGAAAACAAGGAAGAAGCAAACCATGCTACACCAAGCCAAGACTCACCAACAAATAAAGACTTAGTACAATCAGATAGCGAGGGGCAAACAGCAAGCATGGACCTTGAAGAAAACACCAGCAGCATTCTGGACCCCAAGACATCATCTGATCTCTCTACTTGGTGGAAGTTATTCGTTGGAGAGATGTGGAAGCTCTTCGTGGATGGAGCATCCAACCGGCATGGAGCAGGACTCAGCATAGTCCTCATCTCTCCAGACGGCCTAGTAGTAGAGCAAGCGGTCAACCTGGGCTTCCCAGCATCGAACAACGAAGCGGAGTATGAAGCACTTCTTGCAGGCCTCAAAACAGCATTCTACATGAAGGCCACCGAACTAATGGTTTACAACGACTCGCAACTGGTGGTAAACCAAATTTCAGGCGACTACGAAGCAAAGGACGACAGGATGGCTAAGTACCAAGAGTTAGTCAGAACAGAAATCAAGAAATTTGAAGTAGTCAGGATAGAACAAATCGGCAGGGAGAAAAACAGCAGAGCAGATGAATTAGCAGGCTTTGCTTCAATGGCAGATACTTCCATCCCTCATCCATTGCTGATCGACTATCTACCTAGACCAAGCATTGAAGACCCCGAAGCAGAAGAGGTATGTTGCACCGAGTTAGGCCCTTCTTGGATGGACCCCATCATACTGTTCTTAAAAGATGGCACCCTACTAGAAGAAAAGAAAGCGGCCAACAGAATAAGAGCAAAGTCGCAGCGATTTTGGCTCTCCCCTTCTATGGCATTGTACAAAAAGTCATTCTCAAGACCGTACCTAAAGTGTGTTCATCCCAGCAAAGTTGAAGCATTCTTCTTCAAAATACACGAAGGCGTGTACGGAAGCCATCAAGGGGGAAGATCATTAGCATATAGGGCAATCTCGCAAGGATATTGGTGGCCTTACATGCAAGAAGACTCAGAGAAATATGTGAAGAAGTGCGAGAAATGTCAGAAGTTCGCACACCAAGTACATCAACCTGCCAGAGAACTTCTATCCTTAACCAGCCCATGGCCCTTCGCAATGTGGGGCTTGGATATAATGGGACCACTTCCAACAGCACCAGGCAACAGGAAATTCTTTCTTGCAGCAACCGACTACTTCACAAAGTGGGTGGAAGCAGAAGCCTTAGCATCAATCAAGGAAAAAGACGTGAAAAAGTTCGTCTGGCAGAACATCATCACTCGGTTTGGCATACCAAAAGCCCTAATATCAGACAACGACACTCAGTTCGATGGCAGAATCTTTAGGGGCTTTTGTGAAGAGTACAAGATAGAGTTCTACAATTCTACACCGGCATATCCCCAAGCAAATGGTCAGGCAGAAGCATCAAACAAGGTCGTCTTGGATGGATTGAAGAAAAGATTAGAGAGAGCAAAAGGCAAGTGGGCAGAAGAGCTTCCTCATGTTTTATGGGCTTACCGTACCACACCTCGGCGATCAACAGGAGAAACACCATTCTCCTTAGCTTATGGCATGGAAGCAGTAATCCCACTAGAAGTTGGCCTCCCTACAATTAGAAGCGAGAATTTTGATCCAGACTTAAATGGAGAAACCATAACATTGGAGCTCGACCTTGCAGAAGAAAGAAGAGAACGAGCACTAGTTCACATTGCCTCGTACCAACAAGAGTTATCCAAGAAATACAACAAAACAGTACACCAAAGGCAATTCAAGATCGGAGATTGGGTACTGCGCAAAGTGATGGGAAACACCTTGGTACCGGGAGATGGCAAGTTAGGGCCTAATTGGGAAGGACCTTACAAAGTAGTTGGACTAGCAGACAAAGGGGCATACTACTTAGAAGATGAGGACGGCAAGGCAATTCCCAGGCCATGGAATACTGCCAATCTCAAGTTATTTTATTTTTAGCTTCTTTTTTCAAGTATGTGTAATTTTTTCCTTTCTCAATAAAACAAGTAGTTTCTTTTCAGTATAGACGTTTCCTTCTGTAAAAGTTTGTTAAAGTTTGTTTTAGTGAGTTAGGTAAGTTAGGGACATTAAAAACATTTTATTAGAGGTTGGCTGGATTAAACCAACACCCTTCCTAAGCCCAGGATAAGGATCTAGGCTGCAGGACGTTTGGTCGGAATAACTAAATATTTTACTCTAGATTGGCTGGAAAAAACCAACTTAGAGGTTGGCTGAATTAAACCAACACCCTTCCTAAGCCCAAGATAAGGATCCAGGCTGCAGGACGTTTGATCGGAATAACCAAACATTTTACTCTAGGTTGGCTGGAAAAAACCAACTTAGAGGTTGGCTGGAAAAACCAACACCCTTTCTAAGTCCAGGATAAGGATCCAGGCTGCAGGACGTTTGGTCGGAATAACCAAACATTTTACTCTAGGTCGGCTGGAAAAACCAACTTAGAAGTTGGCTAGATTAAACCAACACCCTTCTTAAGCCCAGGATAAGGATCCAGGCTGCAGGACGTTTGGTCGAAATAACCAAACATTTTACTCTAGGTTGGCTGGAAAACCCAATTTAGAAATTTGCTAGATTAAACCAACTCTTAGTACTCTTCAGCCGAAGTAAGGATATCGGCTAAAGAGTGGTTGGCTGGATTAAACCAACTCTTATTGCTCTTCAGTTGAAGTAAGGGTATAGGCTGAAGAGTGGTTGGCTGGACTAAGTACTCCTTAGCCGTAATAAGGATTAAGGCTGAAGAGGTTGGAAAAACCAACTCTTATTGTACTTCAACCGAGATAAAAATCTAGGTTGAAACAGTTGGCTGGTATGGCCAGTCTGATTACAAAATTAAAACCGAGATGAATTATCTCGGCGAGAGAATGCTTTACTTCATTCAAATTACAGTAAGAGAGCAAGCATAAATAGGGCATTCAACCGAGATAACAGTTAGAGCAAAAGAAGATTTTTTTCATTGACAAGTTCAAAGCAAATACAAAGGAGGGGCCCCAGCCCGGTTACATTTGTCCAACAAAAAGAAGAAAAAAGAAATCAGTTAAACAGATCATCCAGGTCAGCATCAATATCAACTCGAAGCTCGGTTTCAGACGGGAGCGCGGTCTCGGTTGGGAGCTCAGTCTCTGCTGGAAGCATGGTTTCAGTCGACAACTCGTTAGTCAGGTCTTCCACCGTTGGCTCCAACCGAGCTGATTGATCGACAGGTTCATTGACGACCGGAGTATTAGTGGGCTCGGTTTCTTCATCGTCGTCTGAACCCTGAAGAAACTGTTGCTGAATGGATGCAGTGTACTCTGCCAGTGAACTCGGTATGAAGTACTGAGGAGGATTGTAGACCTCGGTCTCAGGCTCACAACCAAGCTGCACCACAGCTGCCCTCCAACCGCATTTGAAGAACAAATCTTTAGCTGCCTCACATTGTTGCATGTAGAGGGCCTCCCCCTTCTTCAAACCTTCAGCATTAGCATCATCCGCCTTCTTTTTTAGTTCGGCGATCTCTGCGTTTTTCTTTCCTTCGAGCTTGGCTAGCTCACGCAGGTACTTGTCCTTCATCACGGTCAGGGCCCTCTGTTTGTCAGCATTAGCCGAGGTAACTAGCCCGATCAGACGGGTTACCTTGGCCTCTAGCTCGGCCATCTTCTGTTGGGACTCCTTTAGTTCGGTGGTTTTGGCTTCAACCTCTGTCATGGCCTGCCTTGTTGTCTTCCTAAGCTTCAACACTCGCTTGTGTGCAATTTGACTCTTTTGCATGGCCTGAAAAAGAATGGAAAAAAAAAGCTAATGACAAAACCGAGCAAAAAGTTGGAAAAATTAGAGAGACCAGAGGTGCTACTTACCAGGATCATTGATTTCGTTGCAGACCGGATAGCCTTAAGCTTGGTCAGCTGGTTGTGATGCTCCATATCAGGGGCCATACATACACTCTTAGCCAGATTGAAGGCTAGCATATGGTCTTTGTCAGCCACCACTGAGTCAGTATCACAGATAGCACGGTTTTGGAAGGTCATTTTTGGAGCCCACTTGGAAGAGCTAGTACGGTCAGAACACTCCGGCTGAGGGCTCGGTGGAGGGCTTGGCGGAAAGATGGTTTCATTTTCATCAACAAGGCGTTGCTCGGTTTGGGTAGTCCGAGCGCGCTTGCTTGGGCGTGATGAAGAGGGTTGTTGAGTTGGAAGGGCCACCACTGTTTCCTGAGTCTGGCTGGGTGGTGGTACTTCGGCTCGGTGTGTTTCGGTTAGAAGAGCCCTAACTCTGTTCCTCTTCGCCATTTCTTCTTCTTCAGTAGTACGGACCAGGTTAATTTGTGGCAAGGTTGGATCCGGTTCAGGGAGGCTTCCAGTAAGAAGTCGATTACTCTGGCTTTTCGTTGGCTGCTATATCTATACGTCGGTTCAAAATTCAACAGCTTGGCCCAACTTCTTTCAGGATATCGTAGTGCGGCGCGAAGAGTGTCCAAGTTAGGGTAACTGTACAGCGACTTGAGATGGGCTGAATCTACATAAAAAGACAACTGTCAGTTCGGTTCAGGAACAGAAACCGAAATAAAGAGAGGCATGCAGAGAAGCCGAGGTAATTATACCGGGGGTTCCTTTCTTCCAGTTTATACTGCGGCCTGGGATCTAGGCTTGGTGGTCTTCAAAATTCCCAAATACCCAGAAAAAATCATCATCGTTTAGGTCTTTGTCCGGTGTGTCCTTTATTATTTTCTCACGCCGACGTCGTATTCTTAAATAATAAACCCAGTCGTCTTCTTTTGAGCCTATGGAATATTGGTGGAAGAGTTCGGCTAAGCCGAGGTTAATTCCAACTCGGCGGTTTAGCTCGGCTATGCCATTTATTATACGGTATGAGTTTGTGGAAAGCTGGGTTGGGCATATCCTAGTTTGCCTAAGGAATTCACAAAGTAAGGGCTGTACAGGGAATCTTAGGCCGGTTTCTACGATGGAGAGGAGAGTGAAAGGAACAAAACCAGGGTTTCCCCACGGTGTGATATCTAGGTCGGCTAAGGTGAGGTGAACATCGTCTGGGATGTTATAATCCTTTCGGAATTCAGCCATTGCACCAGGAGAATTAACTAAAAACCTATACTTCCCCATTTGTGTTTTAAAGTTATGTATAAATTAAGCTGAGTGTTAGCTCGGCCGAAGAATGGTACAGAGTAGCTTGGTTGAGCGCTCAAAGGAGTGCCTGGGCAACCTAAGTCTGCAAAGTGAAAAAAGAAAAGTGTTAAGCACTGATCGTTGGACCGTGCTAAAAGAAATAAAGGCAAGATAAAAGTAGTCCTAGCTCGGCTACACGAAATGCTATGGATCATAGCTCGGATTGTGCAAGTTGTTTGTTATCTCGGTTTGTGCAAGTCGTTTTGTGCAAGGGGTTTTTTAGCCCGGTTGAACTTCTAGGGGCAGCTTTCTTAGTGCGGTCTAAACTAAGAAGGCTGGTTTAGCCCCTAGATATAGCTCGGTGGGGATTAAGGCTTTCAAGCACACTATTGCGCAGACGTAGCACGGTTCGGTAGCCCGGCTGGGTAAAACAAAATGTGGTTTTACTTATTTAAACTAGTGGCATGGCGTGAAGTGTTAGTTCGGTTGGCTAGTCTGGCTAGATTAACATCAACTACAAACAATTTTTTAGTCCGGTTGCATCATGATTTTGGATCAGATGCAGCCTTCTACAGGTTGTTTCATTAATACAAGTGGTTCTTACAAGATTTTTTCCAGAAAACGCAAAGTATAGCACAAAATGGAAGAAATGTGTTTTGTAAAAAACACATGAAATATGCTGTGGATCAGAAAAAAGACAAATACAAACAAAAAGAGAGCATATTTGTGTTACTTACCAAGGTAAGAGGAAGGAAAAGGAAGTAGAAAGCAGCCACGAACACGAGCTTCTTCAGTTTCCGATCGAAAGATAGAGAAACTCAGAAGAATAGTGTGGTGGTAGATCCAAAAATGAAGAGTTTGTTGTGTGTAGAAGGAAGGATGAAAAGGCGGGAACTGTTCAAAAACGCGAGGTACGAGAGCGGCGTGACAGCTGCCTTCAGCCAATAAGAGCATGCCACGTGTCATTAGAATGAGAAGCGATTCAGTTGCTGTGATTGAAGAGACGTTTTGACCGGACAAGCAGAGCCCCGTGTGAAATTAGTTCGGCTGGAAAGGCTTAAGAGTTTTTAGCTCGGCTGGAAAGGCTAAAGGGTTTTTAGCTCGGTTGGAAAGGCTTAAAACTTTAGCTCGGCTGGTAGACAGGTAATCCCTATCATGCTTAGCAGAAGGAATTAAGGGGCAATTGAGAGGGTAATTTATATGAAAATCGGGCCGAGCTGGGTAATGGGCCGTTGTGAGCCACATTACAAAGGGCTGAGTAAAAAGGCCTTGGAGATAGACTGGTCCTAGAAGGCCTTAGAGTTAGTCCGGCCCAAAAGGGACTTAAAGTTACTCCGGTCCAGGAGAAGCTTGAATCTAGTCCGGTCCCAAAGCCTTGAAGTTAGACCGGTCCCAGAGAACCTATTGTTACCTCGGTCCAGAAGAGTACTGCGGATAACTCGGTCGCCAGGTAGCCACACTCAGAGTTAGTCCGGTCGCGGCGTAACACAGCTAGCTCGGTCAAGCCTAGCTAATTATTTTGAGAACTGAAGTAAGAGCAGTGAAAGGAAGAACCAAACTAAGTGTAGTTCGGTCTAATTTGCAGCCTAGTTGGAGTTCGGCCATGAAAAAACCATCTCACTTGGTTTAAGCAGTGAGGGGGGTGTTGAAAGATAAGCATTATCTTTCAGGAGTGTGAATCCTAGGAGGACTCTTCATGGAGGAGTAAGAGTCCTACTAGGATTATGCCACATAGAACCTATAAAAACTCACAACATCACCTATGGAGAGGTAACACAACTTTGATTCCCGAATACACAGAACTTTTGTCTACTTGTCTATTTTGCTGACTTAGGCATTGAAGAGGTTTCCGGCACACACCCGTCGGCTAGCTCACGTTTGTGTTTTCAGGGAGTAAAGCGACGTCGTTCGGAGGAGCGCAGACTTGATCAACAGGATTATACGAGAAGGTTTATTTCTTTCCCATACATAGTCATTTTTCAAGATTTCGATTGGATCTAAATTTAAGTATTGAAATTCAATCTGTGAAAGGCAGCCTGTCGGCCAACGCCATGCCCAAGCATGCAAAACTAACAGAAATAGAAAAAACAAAAAAAGAGAAGTGAAAAACAAAAAAAACAAAAAACTAAGTCCGAACCATGACCAGTTGGCCTTAGCCCAAGTCTCAACTCAGTTAGCTTGTTTGGCCTAATTCATTGCAGCCAGGGCTGCAAAGGAACTAAATTAAGTCAAATTTTGCTAAGTTCGAGCTTGTTTATTGAGTTTAAACTCGACTTAATAACTAACTAGGTTGGAGCTTGACTCGGTTCAATAATTTATTATTATTATTGTTTATATTATTTAGAAAAAAATTATTGACAAATCCAATCTAAGAGAGAGTATAAGGCATTAGTTACATGAGTATTTTTTTTTCTTAATGAGAAATATTATCGTGAGAAGTATATTTTATTATTTTGGAGGACATTTTAGTTTTAATTTTATCCCTTAATCTATATGTTAAATTTTTTTATCTGTTTAATTTGTTTGACTATTTGTTTAAATTTTTTTACCTACTTAATTTTTTTGACTATCTGTTCAAATATTTTATCTATTTAATTTTTTTATTATCTGTTAAATTTTTTTCTTATCTGTTAAATTTTTTTTTGAAAATGGCAGACATATTAAGAACTAGAGATAGAAGATGAAAATATGAAGAAGAACAGGAAGTGAAATTCATAGACAGACAGATCAAACAACCAAAATTTCGTTATCAAGTAGCAAATTCATAAACATACAAATCAAACCATTAAACCCAAGCTCAAGTAAAAGGAAAATATATCAGACAACAATAAATGGAAACCCACAAGTACCTCTTCATCTCCATCACCTTATCATCATCATCATCATCATCATCAACCACTATACCTTTTTCCCCAACACTACCATTATCATTTCTAGAGACAACATAATCTTCTTTCCCAACAACAACATTTCTCATTCATCCTTATCTTTGGGCGAATTAGCCTCCAACAGCTTCGTTAGCGGTTTGGTATCCAACTCAACTCTCTCTCCTCTCTCGTCCACAACACCGACTTAAGCCCCAACATCGTTCCACCTCATTCATCCTCATTTTTAGGCGAATTAGCATTGGACAACTTCATCGGAGGCTCAACTTCTGATTTGGAGATATTGTCCTCATTACTAATACAACTACAAGAACAAGATTGAGTCCATGAAAAAGCGGTACCAATCGGAATCCTCCTCATCCTCCTCTACTACCTCCATAACCACCACCTTAGCCACCGCCATTGCTGCAGTTGAGAAAGAGATAGAGAAGGAGGAGGAAGAGATGCATAAACTGATCAAAAGCCACGAAGTGTCCCAACCACCATCTGATTTGCATTTAACTTTATCTATAGCTTCTTGTCTATGTATTTTTGAGATCTAGAGGCTAACCTGACCTCATTGCCATTCACTTCCACAAGAGAGTGAGATAAGAGAGAGAAAATTAATTTAGGGGAAAAGAGATAAGGGTTTAGAGAGAGAGAGGGTTTGAAGAAATAGCTAGAGAGATCCTAGAATATCCTTGTTTTATACGTGAGTTCATCGATGAGAATGGAGTGTGACGACCCAGAATTTTTCCCTCTGCTCGAGCGGAGGAGTTGATGCTCGAGTGGACTTTTGGGGTTCCCAGCAATTTTGCAGACGGCCTGAGATTCTGGGAGTTGTGAATCTCCGCTCGAGCGGAGGAGTTGACGCTCGAGCGGACTATTTTATTGGTCTGTGTGCGCTCAAGCGTTGGAAGCAACGCTCGAGCGTGAAAAGTAAGATTGCCCTTGACATTGTAGTAGTGTATTTGGAATCTTCTTATTTTATTTTGTAGTATTGATTGAGGTGGTAATATGATGGTGAAGTAAGATAGGACCAAAAACTTTAATTCGAACAATTTGTTTATGTTCAGCAGTCACTCTTTTGCCCTTTTCTTTTTCCACACTTTGAATTTGAATGTGAGGTTAGAACCATTGAAAAGCTTATTTCTAGGGCTTCAATTTGGACACAAGAACGACCTAAAACGGAGTCCGGATGAGAGAGTTATGCATGGTTGAAGTTTTGGAATCTGTGCTGGAAGCAGGTACGCTCGAACGGGAATAAGGACGCTCGAGCGGGTTTGGCGTGTACAACAACGTAAAAATGGGATTTTGAGATCTTTTTCCACATTTTGTTTTCCCTCTCTTCTTTCCTCTTCGTCTAAGTCCGAAACCCTAGCCTCAAAACCTTGATTTCCTCTATTTTGATCAACAATCCACCATGGTTTTTGCATCAAGGATGGAGAACAAGAGAAGATCAATGTTTTTACCCGATTGGAACTCGGATTTGCGAAGGCTTCTTCTCAAGCTCGCTCCTTTGCTTGATTATGGAGGTAGGGGTTCTAGTTCTCTTCAATGCTTACATCAAGAGATAGATTTGTGGTATTTCCATTGTATAAATGTACGAATTTTCATTTTTGAGCATATAGAGTAAATTATGAGATTTGGGAATTTCGGGTTTGAAGCATTAAGGGTTCAATTGATGGGTTAAGGTGATGGAGTATGACCCTTAGATGTATAATCAAGGAGAAAATTGGGATGTAAGGTAATGGTATGAGAAGTTTGAATTTTTATTGAAAACCTTATTTTTCTTGAAAACCCTAGGTTAATTTGTGATGATAAATAATGATTTTGCCCAAATTGAAAGTAAAATCATGAAATTGGTAGGTTGAATTATACGTGTACAAGTTTAATTGGATTTTTGAGATGTTTTGAAAAAATGTTAAAAATTTGCGAATGAACTTTGTTATGAGCATGGTGAATCATGTTAAAAAGAGAAAGGAAATTAGGGGAAATGATTTAAAGAATTAATGTGTGACTTCATATGTGTGTAGGACACGCTTCGGGAGGAATAAATGCTCCACCAACGTACTGTGAGTAATAGTACGAAGATGTACATTTTATTTACCCTTGATAATTATTATCACTAACGCTTTGTTTCTTGTAAGTGTTACACGAACATGTTACACGAACATTTATGATGACTGAAAGTCAATGTGAACGTTGAAAGATTGGCATACATCGGTATGACTTTGAAATGACTCTGTTCTGTCAATAACGAATAATAATTCTCTATTATCTATAAGCAAACTACGTCGTTACTTAATGAATAAATGGAATTATGTTCGTCTTTGAACCAAGTATCCGTATGAAACTGAGATTATTCCATTGTGCTATATATGGACCCGAGGTCGATAAGAACCTATGACATGCATGCAAATGTTTAACATTGTTATGTGACTCACGTTAGAATGTGGGTTATTCTGTCCTTATTAAGCATATGGCAATGATATATGTGGCCTCAGTTAATTATTATTATTATTATTATTCAGTTGTACGCGAGACACCTGTATTAATTTGTAACCAAGCCATGGGAAACTTATGTGCATTATTGCATAATGGTATTTTAAGAAAATTGAAATTACTGCTATTACTGTTCCGGTTATGCTATGCTATGACATGATATGATGATTCGGTCTATAAGACCTATGAAATTCTGGTATGGAGCAAAGTGCTGTACGGAACTAAGTACTGCGGTGCGAGTTACCTCTAGAATCCGTACGAGCCACCTCTTGAGTCTATACATATGTGAACTGGGCGTAAAGCCAATGTGAAAGTTATAAGGCCTATGGCCATTTTGTATGATCTGTTAGTATGAAACAAAGTGCTGTACGGAACTAAGTGCTGCAATGCGAGCCACCTCTAGAATCCGTACGAGCCACCTCTTGAGTTCATACATGCATACAAGGGCTTTATGCCATTACAAGGGCTTTATGCCAATACAAGGGCTTCATGCCATTTTGATAAGGGCTTCATGCCATTCTGATAAGGGCTTCATGCCATTATGTTAAGGATTTCATGCCATTTTGTTAAGAGCTTAAAGCCACTCTGTTTAAGATTTGGCCCAAGGCCGTTCTGTAAAAGATACTTTTGTATAAATGATTTTGGAAATGACTATGCTATACAATATTTAATGGAATCCATATTTTGGGTTACGAAATGTTTAATATGATAAGTATTTTCTGAAATGATAAAAATGCTATGAACTTCCGACATGTTTATGATAAGATACGTTTTCTGGATAATTTTCCTAAAATGCCTAGATACGCTACGAAACTCCGAATGTTCAAGATATGACAAGTTTTCTGAAAAAGATACTTTGCTATGCATACAGAAACAACTTAACCATATGTGCTCTTTATTGATAAATGCTCGGATATGTATTATAATTCACGTTGAGCATTGAATTGTTATGTGCTATTATTCACTGAGCTTGGCTCACTTTATTTTATGTCTGTTTCTGTAGGCACTCAACCTGGAGGTCAGCCTTAACCTGTGGCTTCCGTTACCCAGTTGTCAATCCCTGAGTATCTAAGCTCTTAGAAGATGACCGCTCATGTTATGGAGTTTTGCTAAGTTTTTAATTTGTACCCTAAATGTCTGTTAAGATTGATGTGTATGTAATCCGTTTATCTTCCCATGTTTTCGTTATACGCCCGACCTTGAGGGCTGGGTCTATATATGTATATGTATTTAGCTATTTTCAGATGCACGTCACTATATATTTATCTACATTATGTTCTGTCTGTGATCCTGGCATAGTAGTGGTAGCTCAATAGATATTATTTTACGCTATTATATGATATTAAATGCTTCCGTTCAGGCCCCATAGGTTATATTTATCAGGTTTTATGTCCATTTCTGAAGTGGTCATGTCCAAACTTTTAGGGGCGAGTTTGGGGGGTGACATGGAAGGTGGGTAATTTGGTCATTTTGCAGAAGTATGTCTTTATAGACAAACTAATTTAGTGAGTTTTAGACTAAAGAAATTTAAAATTAGATTTATGGACCGAAGGCCCTATTATTTAATACATAAATAATGTATTTATGCTATTATTTATATATTAAATATAAAACTATATAAATAATACATTTATTATATAATTTAAATAAAGATAACAAGCTGAGCTTATTCAAGCTCGAGCTCAGCTCATTTAGTAAACGAGCTGAGTTGAGTCAGTTCACAAACAATTAGGTTCGTTTGCAATCCTAATTGGGGCACTTACGAGCAGGTCTTGTTGATCGAACTTATTTACCTATAAGTCTTATTCTTTTTGTTAGACTTATTTATTTTGATGATTTATTTAATTATGTTTTTATTTTATTTGGAAGAGAAAAATAGAATCAAAATTTATTTTGATGATTTATTTAAAAGAGAAAAATAGAATCAAAATTTATTTTGTCCCATTATTTCTCACCTAAACCTTTATCCTAAATGTTGTTAGAAGTATTTAATATTTGATTAAATCAGGACTTCAAACAGCTCAAAATAAATGTTCAAACAGCCTAGCACAGCAGCAGGCCAAAAGGTTCAAAAGGTTCAAGTGGAAGATATTCAAATTAGTAATGATGAAAGTACAACGGCTATAAACGGCTATAAAGGTTCAAAAGGCCAAAAGGGCCAAAAGGTTCAAGTGGAAGATATTCAAATTTGTAATGATGGAGTGGAAGATATTCAAATTGGTAATGATGAAAGTACAACGGCTATAAACAGCTATAAATTCAAATGACTACAATGGCTATAAACGACTATAAATTCAAATGAATACAACGGCTATAATTTTCATTATATATACCAAAGCCTATAATGTAAACAAGTTACAAAAAATCTGAAAATATTCTTTGATCTATAATCACTCACATCTATTCTCAGAAATTATACACTGAGCCTTATATCTTTAAGCCCATCTTTCCTATGTGAGGTTTACAGAAAAATCAAAGCTTCATTTTATATATCCATCTTTGAGAGATATTTATTGTAAGCTTTCTTTGAAAGCAAAAATACCATTTCATCTTGTAAAAGTGTTGCAAACACTGTGTTCTTGAAATCTTGAGAGTGATTGTGAATCACCTAAGATTTGCAAGGGTTTGGGCTTGTGAAGTCTGTGTAAAATCCGTGGAGGATTACTCCATTTGTAAAGAGGTTGCTAGCACCCCTGTGAAGCTAGAAGATAGTGAAAAATCTCAAGTGAAGCTTGAGGAGTGGATGTAGGTTTGGTTGAAGCCGAACCACTATAAATCTGTTTGTCTCCTCTTCCCTAATCTCTTTACTTTCCTACTACTGCTATAACTATCTAATATTCATGTGTTAATCATTTGATTTACCCTGTATGTTAGTTATACTTCATTGTTATTTTGCTTGATCATTTACTGCTAAGTTCATCATTGTGCTTGTTAATAATTTGTTGTACTAGTAGTTAATTTTATTGGGGTATTATTAATTTTATTTTGTAGAAACCTAATTTACCCCCCCTCTTAGGTTGCTTTTTGGGTAACACTTTTTTTCACCTATCAATCTCTCCAAAATGCCCTCTTCATGGGCGGAGGGAAGGGGGGTTGTGGTCCCTACAAAGGATTTACTAACTCTATATGTATGTATCTAAGTTATGTTGTTCAATAAGTGTTTGCTTGTGTATGGTCCCTACAAACATTTGATTCTCCTACCATGATATAACGTAGATAGAAGACCAATCAGAAACATGACTAGCTGATTATATAAAGTGTGTTGGTAAAATAATCTTGAGTTTGCATTTTTAATTGGCCCAATAGAAATTTAACTTTCACATCCATCCTCCACGGTTTGTGAATCTCATTAATAATGGGGGTTTCTCTTTTGCTGCTGCTTATGATATTATTGTGAAAAGAGATCAACATGTGTGTGACTGGAAGTGGATGTGGAAATTTCAAATTCCACAAGGTTTCCTTTGGGTGATGCGTAATAGGAAACTCCTTACCAATGATATGCATTTGAAGAGGGGCCTCATGAATGATTCGAGTTGTATTAGTTGCAACAATATGGATGACATAAACTATGTGTTGAGAACTTGTCCTCAAGCGGGGGAGTTATGGTCCTCTGTTTTTAATACACAATGGTATGAGAATGCTAAATATGCCTTTGATGGATTGGATTAGAGTGAATGCTAAGAACACAACTCTTTTTAACAGTTTCATTTCAGAAGGGACTGTTTTTATTGTTACTCTTTGGTGAGTTTGGATCAACAAAAACAAAAAAGATTTTCGAAAATAAAAATTACAATTCGTTTGAAAGTGTGAAATTTATTTTCAAATTTTCTTTAGAAATACATCAGACTTTTAGTAGATTTATTGTTATACATAAACAATCCTTTGTACTAATTCGGTAGCTTTTTCCTATTACAGGTTCAATTAAGTTGAATTCAGATGGATGCTTGCAAGAAAGAACAGGAATTGGAGGCTTCAAAGGTCTTTTCTGTGATGAAAAAGGAGCCTGGATCAGTGGCTATTATGGTAGACTTGAAAACCGCATAAGTCTCAAAGCAGAATTGTGGGCGGTTTACAAGGGACTTACCATACTACTTCAGAGGGAATTTACCAAAGTTATCGTCAAAACGGATGCAGAACAAGTAGTCCAATTGCTAAAGAAAGGCCCATGCGACAACTTCCCATTCCGGGAACTAGTGGAGGATGCAAGAATCATTTTGAAATGATGTGAGTGTGAAGTTAGTCATGTCATGTGAGAAGGAAATATTTGTGTTGATGTGTTGGCAAAGCACGGGGCGGAATAACCTGAAGATTTACTAGTAGTTAACGAGCCTCCAACTAAGATTCGTAGCCTCTTGGTTACAAATATGCTAGGTGTTGGAAGAGTGAGCAAGTAGCTCGCCTTCCTTGTTTTTTCTTTCCTTTGTAAATAAAAATTTAACTTTAAATTTTGCTTTTAATTTTTTACTTGAGCTATTGTAAATATTAATGATATAATTGATTCATATTTGTCTTAAACAAGTGGATGGTTTTTATATTTTAAAATTATTTTGATGATTAATTATTTTAAAAATAAATATAATCTAATCATGTGAGTACATTGATATCTAACTAATTTGATTGAATCTGATAAAATAAATTATTTGAATTATAAAAAGGAATTTAGAGTGAACCTTAACAAAGGGGATAACACCCTTTACTGTGCCTCAAGGCACAACAGGACCTTAACTCTCAAAATACGATTCAATAAAATTAAACATTATCAATTTAAATCTGCACAAAAATATGGAATAATTAATGAATTTTAAGTAGTATATTAATCTTTTAGTAAATCAAAATGTATTGAAATTCGGCATGATTAAATTTTTCATCTTGTGAGATCTTCTCTATTCCTATTCTTTTTCCCCCCCCCACCACTATGTTTCTGGCTCCGCCCCTACCTCTCTCATATTTTTCATCCCCATTATTCATACTACTATGACTCTTTTCTCTCGCCAAAGACCACCTTCGACTACTGGAGACCACCTCCGGCCATTGTCTTTGACCACTGATAACCACCTCTCGACGATAGTTTTTTTGTAGTAATTTTTGACACTTTTTTTTGTCATTTTTCAAGAAAAATCAACATCCATCTCCACCACCTCATTCTCCTATACCTTCTTAGATTTGGTGGTAACAAGAGAAATAGAAAAGAAGTATAAGTATTTAACAGTGATAAATTTATCACTATATCAATATTTATCAAATCAGTTAATTACTTATTCTCTTTCACTATCACATTCACAGTTGCATACATACACCCTCCTTCACTTATTCATTCAAAAAAAAAAAAAACAAATTCACACACTTATAAGTAAAAAAGGAGTAAGATTGATAAATTTATCACTGTATATTTATCAAACTAGTTAATCACTTATTTTCTTTCACTGTCACACTTACATTTACACTTATATACATGCACACTCCCTCACTTATGCATTCAAAAAAAACACATCCACACAATTATAGAAATAGTTTCCTCAGTGATAAATTTATTACTGACACAAATTTCTCCAAACATTAGTTTACAAGCAATTAACAGATAGAATAAGAAATGGATGTGTGATCTAAAGAGTCTTTGTCTCTTTCATCATTTTTATCATCATCATCTTACAAATCCAAAACAAAACTAACAAAAAAAAAAAGTGCTAAAAACCAAACCCAAGTAAAACCAAATTAAAAGGCAAAAACATCTCTAATCAAAAAGATTTTTCATGTTTCGGGGATGGTTGTTAAGCTTTTCTAGTGGATCATTAATGATAGAGTATAAATTGGCGACGATAGAGTGTAGGTCAGAGAAGATAAAGTGTAGGTTGAAGATAGCAGAGTGTAGATGAAGAAGATAAAGAGTAGATTGATGACGATGGTGGTAGATTGGCGATGGTAGAGTATAGATCGGAGATAGTAAAGTATAGATCGATGATAGTGAAGGTGGTTGGTGAACGGTAGCAACGACAGCCTATGGTGGATTATGGTAGTAGGTATGGTGACAATGCGATGTGTAGTAGTGATGTGAAGCTTCAGAAATGGTCAAGAGAGAGAGAGAGAGAGAGAAGTTCTCTAAAAAATACTAGAGAGAGAAAAAAAGATATTTAATGAGGGTAATATAGACATTTGAGGAGTTATTGGTGCATTTAAAAAGTCAACAAGACTTATAAGTGTTTAAGTCCATTTAATGGGTCTAGCTAGTAATTAACCCTAGTCATTAGTTTTCAGCTCTAGACCCCTTCCAAAAAAAAAGGGTGCACTTCAAGTTTAGCCTATAAGTGGGCGTGAGCATAATTTTCATGGGCTGAGTTAGCCTAGCCAAACCTATAAAAAATAAATAAATAAATAAATAAAATTAAGCCCAAACCATGACCAGTTGGCTTTAGCCCGCGTGTCAGCCCATTAGTTGTTTGGCCTAATTCATTGGGGCACTTTTGGGCTAATCTTGTTGACCAAACTTATTTACCTATAAGTCTTATTTTATTTTTCACATATCAATATCTCCAAAATGCCCTCTCCTCATCTTTTTCATCCCCATTATTCACATTTCCATGACTGCACCATCTCCTGCCACAAACCACCTTTGACTGCCGTAAACCACCTCCAACCATTGTCTCTGACCACTGACAACCACCTCCAACGATATTTTTTTAGTAGTAATTTTTGACAATTTTTTTTGTTATTTTTCAAGAAAAATCAACATCTATCTCCACCACCTTGTAACATCATTAATTTTATTAAACCTGACCCAACATATATATTACATATTCGACACCTATTTCCATTAATCAATATAATTACACATGCGGAAGCCGATATGTGTTTCTCAAAATGGAATAACAATCATAAGTAAAACCAATCTCACCTGGTGTATGTATCCATTTCCATTTCAGTAATTCATTAAGATTACAAAAGTGCGATTACATGCATTAATAAATTCAAAACCTTCATGAGCCTGAATCTACAGCATGCAAAACTACAAGACATGAAAATAAATAACATCCAGATATATGCCTTAAAGGCTTACAAGTTCCTTAGGGACATTGCTCTCTTACAAATAAAAGATGGGTTTCAACCCAAAATATGTTAGTCTAAGGCTTTACAAAATTACACAAAATATGACCCTTAGCTCCCACAATCCTCCTAGCTATCAAATTGGCAGAGGCACATTGTCAATACTTGAAAATGATTTTCTACATAGGGATGAGCATAAAGCCCAACAGAGATAACCTTAATAAAGCACATAAGTCTTGATAATATTATGATTGTGAGATAATGTCATACCATGCTCAAAATATAAGTTTTCTAACCAAGAATCATGTCAAGCACTTTTCTGAAAATCACAAACCAATGAAATAAACTTTCATTTATGGTGGTAAATACGACTGGGCAATCTTTAAGTATGTGTCTATTAGTAGTCTCTTAGAGCACTACCAAATATCACTTATAGCGTTTCTGGTTTAGACCCGACCCAATTTGTATTCTGGACTCAGGTTTCATGGTTTTGTATTGTTGTTCATGTCTTACGTCTCTTATATTGCCTTGAGTTTGGCTATTGGGTTGTATTGGTTGCGTTTGGAACAGGTTGGTAGCTTGGTTTTCAAACTTTTGTTACTCAGAATTTTACTCCTCTGCTCAAGCGTCACTTCTTACGCTCGAGTGGGCTTTGTGAACTCTCAGTACTTTTGCAAGTCTGCAAAACAATAAGAGAGTGTATTCTATGCTTGAGCGGTCTTTCTCACGCTCGAACGTTGGTCTACTATTTGCAAAACTACTGAAAGTGTGTAATTTGCGCTCGAGTGTCACTTCTTGCGCTCGAGCGGACTGTGCGTATATCAGTTCGTGATCAGGCCATTTCTCTTCACTTTTTCATCACTCTCTCTCTCTCTAAAACATTTCAAAATCCTAGATCTAGAGCTTCTCTTTCTAAAACTCCCTCTCTCTCTATATATATATTTTCACTTAGATTTAGTGGTTTCTCTACCCGCGTGCCTTTGTTAAAAAGGTGAAGCATCTCGAGTGTTACGTTTTCATCCAAATAAAGTTGGGTTTCGGCTTCATCCAAGTTTTTTCCTTGCCTTGCTCATCTTCTAGCTTTAAGGTAGGGATTTTCTACACTCTTCTATAATTTTTAACTTAGTTATTTGTTTTATGTAAACAATATTGTGAATTTGGGAGGTTTTGAACAAAACCTAGGGTTTTGGTTTAAAATCAAAAGAGGGGTTTACAAATGGGTGTATTGAAAATGGTTATCGGGGGTGCATATGAGGTTGTATTGTAATACAATGGTTGATTTTGATACTTTGGTTGAATTTTGGAAGAAAATGGAGTGTACCCTAAAATCTCTTAAATGTTTATTTTGCATAAATAAATAGAATTAGTATTGGAAATGTGAGATAGGATGAGTGTTTATATAAATGGTGGAGTTGGATATGTATTATCACTCACCTACGGAAATTGGATGATTTATCTGTCTTGGAGATTGTATATCTGTTTAGGGCTATCAGTGGAAGATAACTATGATTTTTATAGAAATTGCATGAAAATTAGGTGAATTGAAACTAACTTCTCATTCATTTGCATTGTGGATTGTCACATCTTTAATACATTATAAATGTATAATGTTTGGGAAGAGAAGGAGATGTACTCCATGTTTAGGAGAAGAAAGGAGATGTACTCCATTGAATTAAGTTGGCCGAAGTGTCCAGGGTGAAAGTCTTGAAAACCATAAGTATACATGAGTGCCAATTCCCGCAGACGAAATATCCGTAAAATGGCAAATATAAGTGATTATATGATAGCTATATTGGTTAAGACTTGCTGAGTTATATCCTCAGTTTGGTTGTCTGAATGAAATGAAAGTGACTCATGAATTGAGATAAAATTGATCGAAATATGAGTTTGGCATAGTATGATTTTGCAAAAGAGTTATAAATGATTTTATTACCGGCATTGTCTGTGTATGTTATACTTATATCTTTGTTAAGATTCATATATTGTGTTAGATTATTTCTACTAGGCTTTCGTTCACCCTATGTGGGAAAAACATTTTAGGTACTGATGATATGTCTCCGTCAAGGCACTAGCTTGGGAGGATTCTGGAACAAGAGCTTCTTTTGTTGTGTTTGTTTTGTATAGCCAAGGGTTTAAATGTATTGGACATAAAGTCCACTTTTGTTGTAACCAAGCCTTGTCTTGGAAATATGTAAGCCCTCAGGGCATTTTTTTTTATCTGTTTATTTTCCTTTCTCTCTTTTAACTTGCAACATATGTTATAGATTCAGGGCTAGAGTTTATGAATATATAATGCATATGTTTCTTTTTTGTATATCATAT
The DNA here is from genome assembly GCA_030407325.1 of Camellia japonica. NCBI lineage: Eukaryota > Viridiplantae > Streptophyta > Magnoliopsida > Ericales > Theaceae > Camellia > Camellia japonica. Next base: position 80,961,053 of record JAPPVO010000029.1, read on the forward strand.
TGGATTTAATGGAAGATACCCCTATTATTGTTGTTGTTATATATTGGATATTGTGGATAGATTATTGTAATTATTTCGGGGCGTTATAACTTGGTATCAGAGCGTACTAGGTTTGAATACTTTAGGTACGTGGGAAGTGGTTAATATCACAATGGGTTTGTATCGCTTGATAGAGACATTAGTATGTATCGTATGCTATGTGATAACATGTTTATATGATTATATGGGTATAAGATTTAGTTCCTAAGATATTGATTAGACCTACGGGTTTCTAGAAGTCCTGTTAGAAGAGCACTTGATCACTATTGTTTCTAATCGGAACTCTGGCAACGCTACGGGACAGTCACTATCTAGGAAAGAAATTCGTATGTGTTTAGATGACTACGTGCTTATGTAGAGTGAATTATTGTTGTCCACCATATTAGGACACAAGTGAGTTAGATTCAGCACATTTGTAAATGTTCTAATCTCTTTTGTTACCTTTATTAGGATGTCAGGATGTAGTCATGGTAGTAGGCGTAGTAGGCCAGACGACAAGAGATGCCGATACCGGACGATATTACGGCACAGGAAAAGGGAGTTGGCCAGGCCAATGTGGCCGAACCAATTGGTTAGCAGGCCATGGACGCCTTAGCCTACGAAATGGCCAAGGCGTTATGGGAGTCTATGGACATTCTCAAGGCTGAGAATCAAGTCTAGGCCCAAGTAGTTGAAGCGGGGCCGTCATTCTTGAAGTGAGAATTTTTCCGATCGAATTCGAATGAGTTTTTAGGTGATCCCAAGGAGCCACTGAAAGCGGATGAGTGGCTAGAGCAGATAGTGAAGACATTTGAGATGCTCGGCATCTAAGAAGGAGGTTTGAGGGTGACCTTGGCATCCTTTCAGCTAAAAGGAGATGCAGGTCAATGGTGGAAGTATGCGTGAAGGTGTATTGGGGTGACTTGGGAGGCTTTCGTTGACGCCTTCCAAGACAAGTTTTTACCTCCCACTATTAGGAAGAAGTTGAGGGATCAGTTTTCTCATCTCAAGCAATTAAGCACACCGGTGGCCGAGTTTAAGGCCGTATTTACTAGTCTGTCGAAGTTTGCACCGAAACTCGTGGCGACTGAGGAGCACAGTTGCTTTGAATTCAAGAAGAGGTTGAGGACTGGGCTTATGTTCAAAGTGGTCGGGTCAATGATTATAGATTATGGACTCCTTGTGGAGGCGACGACTCATCTTGAGACCGTAATGCAGATGAAGAATAAACAAACAAGAGGAGTTAGGATGCTAAAGGAGACAGTAAGAGGCAGAGGGGTTCTGACCCACAACAGTCCGAAGAAGTTCAGTTGAGGTCCACTTTTTCAGTACCGAGTTTAGGTTCTGGAAGAGGTAGTTAGGGAGATTTCACCTGTTTCAAGTGTGGCCAGTTAAGCTACAAGTCTCCAGCTTGTCCATAGAAGAGAGGAGGGTAACAGTCTGCATCGTCTTCAATTCGTTCTCAGAGCCAGAGTCAGGGAAGAGGGCAACCACTCACTTGTTACCAGTGTGGGTAGGCAGGGCACATGAAGTGGTTATGTCCTCAGTTGGGTGACGCATCTGGTACGTTTGGTTCGAGGCCAACACAGAGTCACCAACCTGCACAGTCAGCATAGGCCTTGAGGGCCAATCAGGGAGCCTCTTTGACTCAGTCAGTGCATCAGGCTTATGCTCTGAGGGGTGAGCAGGTTAAGTAGAGACCTACTAGGCGTGTTTATGCTGTTACTGCGCCAGACTTAGTACCAGCGCCTTCGGTAGTGAGAGGTACTTTTTTGTTATGCAATTCTATTGCTAATGTATTGATTGATACATGTGCATCTCATTCATTTATCTCATCTGCATTTGCATCGACTTTGGGGTTAGAGTTGGCTTGGTTAGCATCTCCTCTCAATGAAGAGTCACCTATTAGTGGAGATATTATTTTGGAGTAGGGGTGTCGGGGTTGTGATATAGAGGTTGCCGATTGCCGATTGCCGACTTCCTTTTGCTTTTGTGTTGAATGACATGTCTAGTTTTGATGCTATATTGGGTATAGACTAGTTGTCATCGTATCGGGATGTTATAGATTGTCATCGTCAAAGGGTTGCTGTATGTACCTCAAGCGGTGATTGCTTTTATTTCTTGGGAGATCGAGTTGATAGAGCCTTATCATCGATGTATGATTCGTGTGGGTGGAGTGAACTTAGTTGTTTTCTTGCTAACTTCTTGGGTAATGAGTGTGATGAAGTTCGAGTCGAGTTGCCAAGGGTAGTTTTGAATACCTGGACGTTTTTCCTGAGGATCTCACCAGTTTACCACATCACCGTAAGATTGAGTTCTCAATTGATTTAGTGCCTGGTACGGCACCGATTTCTATGGCACCATATAGATTTGCACCTGCCGAGTTGAGTGAGTTAAAAATTCAACTCCAAGAGCTACTAGATAAGGGTTTTATCCGCCCTAGTACTTCGCCTTAGGGAGCACCAACTCTTTTTGCCAAAAAAAAAAGATGGTGCACTGCGACTTTGTATCGATTACAAGAAGTTGAACGGGGTAACTGCTAAGAATAATTACCTAATGCCTCATATAGACGATCTATTTGATCAATTGAAGGGGTCTTATTGCTTTTCTAAGATAGACCTAAGATCGGGTTATCACCAGTTGAGAGTAAGGGAGGAGGATATCCAAAAAATGGCATTCCGTACGCGGTATGACCATTACGAATTCCTAGTGATACCTTTTGGACTAACCAATGCACCAGCCGTACTTATGGATTTGATGAACTGAATTTTTCATGAGTTCCTAGACCGTTTTGTGGTCGTCTTTGTTGATGACATCTTGATTTATTCACCCTCTGAGGAGGAGCATGAAGAACACTTGCGGGTAGTACTTGAGTTACTTAGAGCCCACAAACTTTATGTCAAGTTTAGGAAATGCGAATTCTGGTTAAGAGAAGTAAAGTTCTTAGGCCATGTGGTATCCAGGGAAGGGGTGACTATAGATTCATCTGAGATAGAGGTAGTACAAGATTGGAAACAACCTAAGAATGCTTTTGAGATCCGTAGTTTCTTAGGGTTAGCCGGGTATTACTGTCGGTTTGTGAAAGATTTCTCTAGATTAGCTTCACCATTAACTAGACTGACGAGGAAAGGCATTAAGTTCGTGTGGAACGAGACCTGTGAGAAGTCTTTTCAAGAGCTTAAGGTTAGACTTACCACTGGTCCAGTGTTGATTATTCCGGAGAAGGGTTTGGGCTATTCAATGTATTGTGATATTTCACGGGAAGGTTTGGGTTGTGTATTTATGCAAGAGGAAAAAGTAGTAGCTTATGGCTTGCGGCAGTTGAAAACACATGAGAGGAATTACCCTACTCATGACCTAGAGTTAGCGGCGGTGATCTTTGCCTTAAAGATTTGGAGGCATTATCTATATGGCGAGAAATTTGAAGTGTTTTCTGATCGCAAGAGTTTGAAATATCTGTTTACACAGAAAGACTTAAATTTGAGACAGAGGAGATGGATGGAGTTTATAGAAGATTATGACTTTGAATTACATTATCATCCGGGGAAGGCCAATGTTATGGCCGATGCTCTAAGTAGGAAATCCATTGGGAGTGTGGCTAGTATTACCATTCGAGAATGGGAGATGTTGGGTGCTATTGGTGAGTTTGACTTGCATCTTGGCAAGTTCGTGGAGTCCGCAGCCTTGTTTTCAGTATTGGCATAACCTACACTTGTGAACCGAGTGATAGAAGCACAAAAGAGTGATCTTGAGATAGAAACCCTCTGGGAAAAAATCTTTAGTGGAAAGGTAGAAAAAGGTTTGAATGTGTATCCTGACTCGAGTGTTAGATACCGTGAACGTCATTTCGTGCTGGAGTCTTGTCAAAAGGAAGTACTCCGAGAGTTTCACCATTCATGCCTCGCGGTGCATCCGTGAGGCACAAAGATATATCACGACCTTAGTTTTCAGTTTTGGTGGAGGGGAATGAAAAAGGATGTGGCCGTGTTTGTATCGAGGTACCTTACTTGTTAGCAAGTGAAGGCTGAACATCAGAGGCCAGTAGGTTTGTTGCAATCCTTGCCTATAGCTGAGTGGAAGTGGGAGCATGTCACGATGGATTTTGTTGTGGGCCTTCTGACGACTCAATGGGGTAGTGATGCAATTTGGGTGTTAGTTGACCGGTTGACCAAGTCGACGCACTTTATATCTATATGCGTGAGTGATACGGTATATTATATTGCCGACCTTTATATTAGGGACATAGTGAGGTTGCATGGGGTCCTTCTAACGATTGTTTCAGATAGAGATCTGCGTTTCATGGCTCGGTTATGGCAGAGCCTACAGAGTGCCTTGGGCACGAAATTGACTTTTAGCACTGCGTATCATCCTCAGATTGACGGGTAGTCCGAGCGTACTATTCAGATCCTTGAGGATATGCTTCGGGATTGTGTTCTTGACTTTAAGGGGTCGTGGAAGAGACACTTTCCCTTAGTGGAGTTTGGCTATAACAATAACTTCCAGTCGAGTATTGGCATGACACTGTTTGAGGCCTCGTATAGCTAACCATGTAGATCTCTTGTATGTTGGGCCGAGGTGGGTGATGCACCAATGTTGGGTCCAGAGTTAGTCCAAGAAACGATGGAAAAAGTTGCACTTATTCGTAAGATGTTGGTTACGGCCCAGAGTCGCCAGAAAAGTTATGCTGACCGTAGGAGAAGAACCTTATCTTTTAAGGTAGGAGATCATGTCTTCTTAAAGATATTACCTAGGCGGGATTTGATGAGATTTGGAAAGAGTGAGAAGTTGTCCCTTAGATTTATTGGGCCTTTTGAGATCCTTGAGCGGATTAGAGAGGTAGACTATCGTTTAGCCTTGCCGCCACAGCTTTCTGGGATTCATGACTTGTTTCATATTTGTATGCTTCAGAAGTATGAGCCAGATCCATCACACGTGTTGGATTAGACTAACTTAGAGATAGATGAGGATGCCTCGTATGAGGAGAGACCGGTGAAAGACTTGGATACTCGAGACCAAGTCTTGCGAGACAAGATAATTTCCTTAGTTAAAGTATTATGCCGACATCACGGGGTTGAGAATGCAACTTGAGAACGTGAGATAGAAGTCCGTGAGAAATATTCAGACTTATTTGATGATGTTTGAGCATGTATTGAGATTATGTTATATTAATAAAGTATGAAAACATTATATATGTTGTATATGTTTTGGAAACACAGGTTTAATGTAAACATTGTATATGTTTTGGAAAATGTAAATTGTACTTTCAATGTTGAAACTTGTGTATCGAGTTGATGAGAATGGATAACCGGAGAATGGGTCATGGTAATGGAATTAATTAATTATCATTATTGTAATTGGTTTAATCATAGTTTTAAAACTTTATTTGAAATTTCGGGGACGAAATTCCTTAAGGGGAGAGGTTATAGCATTTCTAGTTTAGACTCGGCCCAATTTGTAATCTGGGCTCGGGTTTCATGGTTTCGTATTGTTGTTCATGTCTTACGTCTCTTATATTTCCTTGAGTTTGGCTATTAGGTTGTATTGATTGGATTTGGAACAGGTTGGTAGCTTGGTTTTCAAACTTTTGTTGCTCAGAATTTTACTCCTCCGCTCAAGCGTCACTTTTTGCACTTGAACGGGCTTTGTGAACTTTTAATACTTTTGCAGGTCTGCAAAACTACTGGGAGAGTGTATTCTATACTCGAGCAGTACTTTATGCGCTCAAGCGGCCTTTCTCGCCTTCGAGCATTGGTCTACTGTCTGCAAAATTACTAGAAGTGTGTAATCTGCGCTCAAGCGTCACTTCTTGCGCTCGAGCGGAACAACCTGTTGTGTTTGGATGCTCGAGCATCACTTCTTGCACTCAAGCAAACTGTGCGTATATCAATTCGTGATCAGGCCATTTCCCCTCACTTTTTTATTACTCTCTCTCTCTCTCTAAAACATTTCAAAACCCTAAATCTAGAGCTTCTCTCTCTACAACTTTCTCTCTCTCTCTACATTTTCACTTAGATTTAGTAGTTTCTCTATCCTTGTGCCTTTGTTAAAAAGGTAGAGCATCTCGAGGGCTACGTTTTCATCCGAATAGAGTTGGGTTTCAACTTCATCAGAGTTTCTTCCTTGCCTTGCTCGTTTTCTAGTTTTAAGGTAGGAATTTTCTACACTCTTCTATGGTTTTTAACTTAGTTATTTGTTTTGTATAAATAATATTGTGAATTTGGGAGGTTTTGAACAAAACCTAGGGTTTTAGTTTAAAATCAAAAGAGGGGTTTACAAATGGGTGTATTGAAAATGGTTATGGAGGTACATATGAGATTGTATTGCAATACAATGGTTGATTTTGATGATTTGGCTGAATTTTGGAAGAAAATAGGATTTACACTAAAATATCTCAAATGTTTATTTTGCATAAATAAATGGAATTGGTATTGGAAATGTGAAATGGGATGAGTGTTTATATAAATGGTGGAGTTGGATATGTATTATCACTCACATATGGAATTTGGATGATTTATCTGTCTAGGAGATTGTATATTTGTTTAGAAATATCTGTTTTGGGCTATCGGTGGAGGATAGCTATGATTGTTGTAGAAATTGCTTGAAAATTAGGTGAATTAAACTAACTTCTCATCCGTTTGCATTGTGAATTGTCACATCTTTAATACATTATAAATGTGTGATGTTTGAGAGGAGAAATGGGATATACTCCATGTTTGGGAGAAGAAAGAGGATGTACTCCATTAAATTAAGTTGGCCAAAGTGTCTAGGGTGAAAGTCCTAAAAACCACGGGTATACATGGGTGCTGATTCCCGCAAACGAAATATCCGTAAAATGGCAAATAGAAGTGATTATATGATGGTTATATTGGTTAGAGACTCACTGAGTTGTATCCTCAGTTTGGTTGTATGAATGAAATGAAAGTGACTCATGAATTGAGATAAAAATGGATTGAAATATAAATTCGGTATAGAATGATTTTGCAAAAGAGTTATAAATGATTTTATCACAGGCATTGTCTGTGTATGTTACACTTATATCTTTGTTAAGATTCATATATTGTGTTAGATTAATTCTATTGGGCTTTCGCTCACCCTATGTAGGAAAAACATTTTAGGTGCTGATGATATGTCTCCGCTAAGGCAAGAGCTTGGGAGGATTCTGGAGCAAGAGCTTCTTTTGTTGTGTTTGTTTTGTATAGCCAAAGGTTTAAATGTATTGGACTTAAAGTCCACTTTTGTTGTAACCAAACCTCGTCTTGGAAATATGTAAGCCCTCGGGGCATTTTTTTTTATCTGTTTATCTTCCTTTCTCTTTTAACTTGCAACATATTTTATAGATTCAGGGCTATGGTTTATGAATGTATGATGCATATGTTTCTCTTTTGTATATCATATTGGATTTAATGGAACATATCCCTATTATTGTTTCAAGGCGTTACATCACTTTATCAGCTCTTAACCGGAAGGAAATTGAAACTTACTCCATACGTGTTTTAAGACTTTCACCATCGACCTCAAACCAATTTGATTCTCAATACAACTACATTATCCTAATCAGATTTACCAATGTGTTTAACCTATTTCTCGACAATTGTCAATGGTCATTAACAAACGAAATCACAATACATTTCTCAAAATATGATATGATATTGAAAATATGAAATCATGGAGTGTCAATGAAATGTATGTCTTTGAAAATGTTTCAATTTTCCTAATTCTCATGCAATTTCTATAACAAGTCAATGCAATCCTCCATTGATTGCCAAAACAATTATCTTTGTTTCAATATTCCAAAATAGGTAATAGATAGAGCATAATTTAACATTTCCAAAGTAGAATATGATTTTTCGAAAATCTCATAATTTTATGAAGTCTTAGTATATCCAATACTCATAATATTCTCAAGAATTTAATCATACATGAATCACATTCTTGATTTTCACAATTTTCTAAGGTTTGGAAATTTTGGGGATTTCTCTTTTAAAATATGATTTTCTTCAATTCTCACATCACACAACAATCATAGATAAAACAATTGAAAAGTTTTGATAACACTTGAGAATTTTCCTAATTTATGCATTAGGAAACCCTACTTCTCCAAACAACTCTAACTATTGAAATGGCACATAATAAAGCTAAAATACATGTACAATGTTAAGAAAATTCCTACCTCAATAGTTGAGAGACAAAGAGAAGGAAAACCTCAAAATTTTGAACTCGGTAGAATTTCAATCACTCCAGCCTAATTCTCCAAACAACTCTAACTGTCAAAATAGCACATAATAAAGCTAAAAGACATGTACAATGTTAAGAAAACTCCTACCTCAATAGTTGAGAGACAAAGAGAAGGAAAATCCCAAAATTTTGAACTCGCTAGAATTTCAATTGCTCTAGTCAAAATGTGGCCTCCGCCAAGCTCGTCACTTTGGTCTAAAGAACTAGGGTCAAAATATCCATTGATTTGATTGGATCGAGAGATTTGTGTGGGATGGGTGGTGTTTACAGAGAGAAAGGAGAGAAAAGAGAGTTTAGAGTGAGAGAGAATGAAGAAAAGTAAGGAAAAATGGAAAAAGGGCATCTGGTCAAAGAGATTGGGCACAAAAATCGAGACAAAACAACATAAGACCGCATGTACGGAGGACTCCCTTTTGCACGTGCGGTGCCCCTTGGTCACATGTGCGGTTTACTGCAGAAGGAAAATCGCTTGCTGATCCATCTCACTGCAAATGTAGGCCGAATCCACAGCATATGCGGCCCCAAGCCCTGAAATCCTAAAACTTGCTACACAAAACCGCACGTGCAGAACACTTGGTTGGCCAAAATCTTCGCTAAGGCATTCCCACACTTTTCCGTCCTATCTTTACGCCCGAAACTTGAGAATTCTAACTCAATGAAGTGTCAAGAAGGTTATATGTAGCTCACTTTGCAAACACTAGGCTATTACAAGATGCACAAGGCTCCGAAAGTGAAACGATAAGTCTGAGTATACAAGTTCAAATCGGGTCCAAGACTAAGGACATCACATGGTTGGCTCACCTCCATCACTATTTGAAGAGAAAAATGGGTTGTTGGGCACAATTTGTATAGATAATGCGAACCAAGCAAAGTATGCGTTTGTCCTTATGGACCCAAACAAAAAAGCCTTTGGATCTATGTGAAACCCCGTATTTTTTATAAATAATAAATTTTCCAAAATTTTTGTATAATTATTCATATTACTTTGAATTTAATAAGCTATATATTTCTATATTGAAAATTTATTCGGAAAAATATTTTTAGTTTTATATTATTGCTCAATATTATTTTTTGAAGCTTAAGGTATTTTTATTATATTTTTCTCTATATTTTTTCTGGACCAAATTACACTAAAACATAGCATTTTCTGTACCAAAACCCTAACTTGTTGCCCCAGTATGCTTGGAGCCCACGTCTTTTACCACCCCTTGTAGTCTCTCCCTTACCTTTGCGCTCTTTTTTTTTTTTTTTATCAATCTGTACAAGCACAAAATATTCGCCGTACGCGTATTGCTTGTGATCAAGTTAGATTCTGCTCCAAACGATGTCATTTGTCTTGTAAAAATAACTTCGATGAGCTAATCAGCGGGTGTGTGCCGGAAAACCCCTCTTATGCTTAAGTTAGCTCTCTTAAGATCAATATAGGAAAAGCTCTTAGTTCTGTAACAAAGTTGCATTACTTAGATTAGGTTAACTTTGAGCTTTTATATGTTCCGCTCGATAGAATCCTAATAGGACTCTAATTTCTCTTCTTAAAATCCCACTAGGAGTCAACTTCCTAAAGGATATAATGCCCCATATTTTAAAACCCAATTATTATTACCAAATCCATTAGCAATATCCATTTCCAAAATAAAGATGCAGAAAACACAATCATTACATAAGTAAAGTCCTCTATAGACATAAAAATTCACTCTCGTTTATACATAGGATGAAACAATAAATTACAATTGAATAGAGATGCCCTTAGGTTTACAATTGCATAAAGAAAGGGTTCAACCCGTAACACAACAACGACATTCCGCCTACAAATAAAATGGCCCCATGGCCAAAATTAAAGGGGCTTCTTAACTTTCAAGCAAAATCTCCATCACTAAACCTGAAAAGTTATCAACAATGTGAGATGAGTATATTGTCTAGTAGGAATCCCAATAATTTTAATCAATATAGTACAATATATATATGATCATGAATGTTCCACATAAATACATATATCAATAGTGTTCATTGTTTGATATTCAAAATATACATATACTTTAGATACTCTTTTCTCAAAAGGCCAATGCTTATTATTTCGGGAAAAACAATCCACATTTTGTTTTCTTCTTGTTTCAAAGTTATCAAGAAATTCTCCACTTTTTCATATTTGAAAACCAATCCTAAAATATTCTCAACTTTTTATGATCAATCAACCAAAAGAACTTAATGGTTATAAAACAGCTTAGAATTTACACAAACCCCATGAATTTGAAATAACTCTCAATAGCCAACACGTCAAACAATTCACTAAGACCACCACATTACACCCCAATTCACTATACTCTCAAAACATCTACTGTATTTTGTGGCCATATGCGCAAGGGCAAATGGAACACCGATCACAATGAAACTCCAACTTGATAATTAACACATATTCCCATGTTTTACCGGCCACTGGCACAGAGGGCAAATGGTACACCCTCATGACACGTCACATTTACATAATAAACTAGATAATAGCATCACATAAGAAAGTCCGACTTCGTCAAGCCACAACTATCTACTTTACTAAGCACTAGCTAGAGGGAACTTGGAACCCATCATTTGAAGTGCATTCCATTTTACCAAGTGCTAGTTGGAAGGAAATTGGTACCTTTCATTCGAAGTGCAAACCACTTACCAGGTGCTAACTAGAAGAAACTTGGGACCTGTCATTATGTCACTTTCATCACATATACAACATAATCATTCCCTTTCATTTACTTACCAATCAACAAATTTAAATATCACATGTGTAACACTTGTGTTTTTTAAATCATTAGAAAGTGTGTTTGAATCTTTTTCTTTTGTTTTGGAGATCCTTTGGGAGGTGTATTGTTAATTTGGTAAGGTGAAAATCCAATCTAGACTTTAATAGAATTGTTCATTTGCACTTAGTTTTGTCAAAAAGAGTTTTAGAACCTTGAAATTCTATCCAGAGTGTCAACACGAGCCTTCCCAGGATCGACACCAGCGTTTCCTTTCTTTTTCTTTTTTGTTTATGCTCTCTGGGGTTGACACCATCATTTCCTAGTGTCGACACTGCTAAACCTGTGTAACAGATTTTGGGGACTGCTTTTTGGTGTCAACACCAAGGTTGGTGGTGTCGACACCTGGTCTGTTTTATTCATATTTTGAAACACCATGCCACCAAGGTATCGACACCCATCTTGGTAGCGTCGACACTTGACAGAAAACTTAGAAAAATCTTAGCCACATTTTGGGCCCTACTTCTGGGGGGTTTTGACTTTTTTTTTTTGTTGACTTTGGGGCTAATATTCTATTATTGCCAAGTAATATAAATGACCTCCATACACTCTTTTCCTCACTTTTTCTTTTATTTCTCTCTTTTCCCCCCTCTAAATTGTGAGCTCCATTCTCTCTCTCCAAAACTCAAGCTTTTTTACTTAGATGTTTAGATCTACTGATTTCGGGTCATCCTCTCGCCCTAATCCTTTGGAATAGATTAAAGATCTCACTAAGGGCTTTCTCTTGAACCAAGAAGTAGGTGATTTCGTCACCGTTATTATCCTAGGTTTTCCTCTTCACTTCAAGAGGTAGAGATTTTCTTGATTATTTTCAATATCTTGCTATAGATAGACTTGTGGTATTTTTCTATTACATAAAATCATGGTTTAGAAGGAGATTTGTGAAAGGCATATAGATGTTAGTTAGGGTCTTGAATCCAAAGAGTAAATCTTATGTTTTAAAGCTGATTTTGAGAACTTGATGTTAATAAAACTTGATTTTGATACTTTAAATAAACAACCCTAATTATTTCATTGACTTAATAATATGAAGAATGAGACTGTGGTTAACTCTTGTATTATGGGATCAAACTAATTATTGTGAATAGGAAATACCTTTGAGAAAGAAGGAAATGATTTTTATGAAGTGGATTACATCATGAAGGTAGATGATTTAGGATTTATAACTAACTAATGGGTTATGTTCGTGGTAATTAAATCCAAGCTCTAGTTTGAATTATTTAACAATGTTTCTAAGAAATTATGAGTTATGTTGGGAATTGAAATGTTAGGGAGACATTGACGATATATCAAGAATTTTATTGTTTGATATTGATGGTTTGTGTTATCTACTATGTTGAGATTAGTCTTTGGCCATCGATGAAGTATGGTGTTGATTGTTATAGAATAGGCCTTGAGTATTATGTGTATACATTATTTGTGTATTTTAGAATGTTGTGATGATGGTTTAAGAATTATATCATATGTTGTGTATTGGCTTGCTACCTACGCGGGAAGTTAGGTGTCCATGTACCGATCGTATGAGGACGATAAATGGGAAATGTTTTGAGATGCCTATCTGCTCAATTGTGTGAGGACAATAAATGTGGGAAATGTTTTAAGGTGTCCACATGCCCGTTGTGTGATGACGACAAATGAGAAAAGATGCCTGTCTAAGGTGCCTAACTACCCATTTGTGTGAGGATGAAAAATATGGGATTGCTTTGGTGACTTGTTGTAGTCGGTATTTTGAAATAGATTGAAAAGTGCCCAAATTACTTTCCGTCGAGGCCGATAAATGTGAGAGTATATTAAGATGTTATATTGTTGAATGACATGTGGAATGTGATAGACACATGGTGAAAAATGAATGAATGTAATTAGTAAGTTTTGGGTTGTTAGTGAGTTAATGTTTAGTTATATGATTTTGTAGAATGATATATTGGTAAGAGAGGAAGGTATGTTATTAGTGACTTAATGTTTAAAGCAAGAATATAATTAACTATATATGAAATCGTTTTTGGTGAACCTAATGAAGTTGAGAAATTGTTTTTTATCACAATATGAGAAATGACTAGTAAGAGTAAGAATAGAAATGAATTATTTGATGACGTTAAAAATGGATCCTCTTTGAAAGGTATATGTAAGTATATGTATTTTGATTATATATAAAGGACACCTTACTTATATACTTATAACATCGAGTATCATAATTATTTTTATCCACAAGGGATTATTGTTTAGAATCATTATAGATCCTTACTGGACCTTTGTGTTCATCCCCATTGTTTAACAATTTTCAGGTGTTAAGTCGGAGGCATCGACAAAGAATCAATGAGTTATTTTGCGATGGTTTATATGTATTGATTTATTGTTGACGAAGTGCCCATGTATTGGAAAGGGAATGTATTTCTGTTCGTGATAGTTATTTATTTTGTAATGTAAGCCTAAGGGCATGTATTGTAATATTCTGTATTCATGTATTTCATCATTTGTATAATATGAGAGAAAACACTATTGTGTATTCATTTATCCTCTTGTTTCCGCAATTGTATTATGTAATTGGATTTTAATAAGGAACTTGGTAACATTTTCGGGTAATAAATCTAGGGGTGTGACAACATATGGTTTTAGTTCACCTAATTCCATGGTCACTCTACAACAATCATTACAATCCTTCACTGAATGCCAAAACATATTTCTGTACACATGATTTCAATATAGAAGAGATAACATTCATAATCTGATTACAATATGAAGATGTTGACACTTCCAAAGACATTAAAGATTTTCTTTATTTTCAATGTGTCCATGCCTTATCATTTAAATCTCATAACCTTGGCTCATTTCATCGACAACACCCTAATTTTTATT